>JANBXA010000600.1:35102500-35377500 GCA_030556225.1 Cricetiscus sungorus
GCACACTGGGGAAGTGATGGAGCCATGAGGGTTCTACCTTCCTGTAGGAGATCGGTGCTGCTATGAAGGGTCAGAAGGAGAACACTTCCTCCCTTTGCCTTTTCACTACATGAGGACACAGAGTTGACCCCTTCCACCCTGTCATCCCAGCAGTGCAGCCATTTTTGAAACAGAGCAGACCTCACCAGACACTGACTCTGTTGGGGACTTTATTTTTTGAACTTCCGGGTTCCAGAACAGAGAAAAAATCATTTCTGAAATGCTTTCTTTGGAGCAGAGTTTTTGCTGTTTGGTCTGATTTGGTTAGGGTGTGTGAGTGGGTGTGGGTCTTACTAAGTAGCCCAGGCTAGCCTCAAATCCATAATGCTACAAATGTGTGTCACCACACCCAGTCTAAGTTTCTGTTCGTAAAAACCAAGCATCGGGCATTCCGTGACAGCAGCACAAAGACCTGTGCACATTGCATTCTGCTCATCTGTTCTTCCACTGATGGACACTTGGGTGGCTTCCACCTCCTGGCTGCTGGGAGCTCTGATTGTGAACATGTAAACGATTCTTCCCGACCCCGTTTGGATTCTTTGGCATATACGCCAAGAAATCGAATTACTGGGTTATATGGTAATTGTATGTTGAACATTTTAAGGAACCACCAAACTGTTTTCCCACATAATTGCACTATTTTTCAATCCCACTGCAAAAGAGCTCCAAATTCCCGGCCTTCCTTGCCACATTGGTTATTTTCTTTTTTCTTTCTTTCTTCCTCCCTCCCTCCCTTTCTTCCTTCCTTCCTTTGTAATGGGAGAATCAGGAAGAGTGTAAGATGATGTCTCCTTATGGTCTTTTGTGCATTTCTCTAAAGATTAAGGATGGTAATTATCTTTTCATATGTGTTGACTATTTGTATATTGTCGTTGGAGAAGTATGTATTTAAGTGGTTTGCACATTTTAAAAATCAGCCTTACTCGATGTTTTATAATTGAGTTGAATAAGAGTGAGAGCAGACATCCTTGTCTTGCTCTGATCTTAGGAGAAAGGTTTCCCCTTTTCCATCACTGGCTGTGATGTTCGGCTGTGGGCTTTCTGTAACTGGCTTTGATTGCATTGATGTAATTTCTTTGTGTTCTCAGTTTTTTGAGTATAATAATAGCATGCCCTGTGGGTTTTGGTGTGCAGTTTTGCATGGTGTGCTGATTTTGAGGCATGCACACATCACATGTCAGCAGAATCGACTGCAGACAATGGAAACAGATCAACGTTAATGGAGAAGAAACTGAGTCACAGAGAAGCTTGCTCAAGATCACCAGGCCAGTGGCAGGCCAGGATTTGAGCCAGATGCCACATTCTTACCCACTTATCTCCATTTGCTTTTAAACTGTAAAACTCAATCTTAAAAGGAATAGGCACTTGATCAAGATTACCTAGCAGAAGGTGGTCCCAGACTTTCCCATGAGGAGAGTGGCCTGTATACAGGAACAAGCAAACAAAACTGACAGATGCCACCTTCTCTTTTCTCTGTAGAAAAAGCTCCTGGCAGATGACATCCCAGCCTCCCCAACCCTGGCTGAGTCTTCCACTGGACAGAGTGCCCCCCACTTGCCTCTTGAGCTAGAGCCAACCCTCCAACCAGGGGAATTAGAGAGAGAATTTTTATGCACTGAATTTGCACTACAGTGGGGAAGATGGGCGCCAGACAGAGTTATAGTCAGGGTGACAGGCTCTATGCTGGGGACATACAACGCTGTGATTACACAGAACAGGACCAAGAGGAGCAAGGGGGCTTTGCAGGGGCATGAAACCCGGTTGAAATAGGCAAGTGGGTGGAGGTTCAGCAACCCCAGGGCAGGACAGTCCTGCAGAGATGCCCCTGTCCTCTCCAGCTCACAGCAATTGCCTGTGGTCCTGCTCATGATTCAGGGGTGCTACTGCCACCTCTGAGTCCTGGTTGGCCCAGGGCCCCTGTGATGGGGCATGTCCTTCTGTATATATGTTTCTCTTACTGGTTGATGAGTAAAATACTGTTTGGCCAATAGAGGCAGGAAGATAAGGCAGGACTAGGAGACAATAAGAATTCTGGGAAAGGTAGGCTGAGAGAGACTGTGGAGAGATGCCATATAGAGACTGGGAAGACAGGACACATCAGGCATTCTCTGGTAAGATAAGGCCATGTAGAAATACATAGATTCGTAGTTATGGGTTAATAATAAAGAGAGAGCTAGCCAATAAGAAGCCCTAGCCATCGGCCAACAGTTTCATAATTAGTATAAGTCTTTGTGTGTTTATTTGGGGCTGAAAGGGTGGTGGGACCTGGTGGGACAAGAAAACTACAGCAACAGCCCTGCTTTCCCTCCCGCAGCTGAGCCTTACATGATGTCCACTCAGGGTCTTTCCCTGTTAGCTGTCCAAGACACAGAGTTACGGGCTATTTGAGGTTTGCAGAGGAGAATACCCAATGCCTCTTGTGTGCCTACCCACAATCTCCAGCCAAGGTCCAGCTTCCACAGAATGAGTGGCCCACATCCTCTTCCCCTGCCGTTCCTGAGAGCAGGGTAAGCGGCTAGGCAGCAGAGCATAGTGAAGGCTATGATCTTGTCTGGCTTGAACCTTCTGTGATTCAAATCACACAGGAGCTGTTGGGCAGCAGCAGCTAAGGGGCAGCCCAGGCTAGGCTCTTTGGAACACTTAAGGACATCCCTTCAGCATCAGGGAGGAGAACCCTGCCTCTAGCATTAGACAGCAAGATTAGGCAGGCCTAGGCTCACATCTCTGCTTTGACACTTGTTGTATGACCCTGGGCAAGTTAATCAATTCTTTTTGCCTTTTTTCACACACGTAAATGGAGGGTGCTACCCAAGATTGCTGGTACCCATGAAGATAACATGCATATCTCCACGGAGATCCAATAAGGTAACCTAGACCACCTGCACCCCTTGGGAAACATTTCTTTGCTGGTCCCACACTGGTTCTCCTGATGCCCTGATGGAATTGAGCTCTGGCAAACATGGTGAAATTACAAGCAACTTTACCATTGCCTTTCTTGTGCCTGTGGTCCTTCTGCTCACTTCTAGCCAGCACGGCCTTCCATACTTAGACTTTCCAACTCCAGTGTGAGATAAGACATGGCCCTTTGCACTCCTGTGAGAGGAACGTGGTATATAGCACATGTATTCTTTTCCCAGACTTTTCCTCCTTCACCTCAACAGCTTGCCCTCTTCCTCTAGAAGGACTGCAAGAGATATAATAGTGTCACAGTGCCTCTGGCAGCTGACAGCTGTTATCTTAACATCTCAGCAGATTAATATTCTTCCACACCCTTGCCCCAAGAACTTAAGCCCAAATAGACCTTCTTACATGGCCTAGCCTCTGATAAATCAAGGCTTCTGAGCTGGGTCCTGCCTACTGTGGGGGCATCCCTACTGTTAGCATGTACTGGGGAAAGGTGCCCAGGCCACCTCTGCACTCAGACTTTAGAAGACGTCCTGGTGTTTCACCAATCCTCACCATAAAAACTGATATTTAAAAATAATCAAGTTTTGTCTTCCATGGCTGTGACAGAATTAAATGGGTTGAGTGTGACAGGGTGGAGACAATGAATTCTCCTTTACCAGTCTCCAGGCTGGCTAGGAGAGGAGAGGCGGCATTCAGAGGGATGGGGGATGGGAGTGTGTGGGGGTGTCTGGCCCTCAGGGTTCTTCCCCCCTTGGGTGGGAGGTGATGAACACATGACTCAAAACAGAAATAGTCACGGTCACAAGCAATTCATGGGTGGGTTGCAAGTTCCTGGTAAGGCCTCTGGCTGGCTGTCTGAAGAAAGCAGACACTCCATATTCAGAATGGCTCCTTAGAGGCCCTGGGCAGGACCCTGAAGAAAGCAAATACGATTAATGAAGAGAAATGGGGGAGTGGAGGGTGAAAGCCCGCCCTTTAGCACCTTCCTGGGGGTGGCCTGGACAACAGGAGTGGGGGACACTGTTGCTACCCATTCCTTGGACCATGGAGCTTGTCAGGGCTTCTCGGTAAGACTGGGAAGTGTTCAGAAACACAGATGCCCCTCGCCCCACAACAGACACTCGTCACAGGCACACACACTCACACACACTCACGCACGCGTGCACACGCCTATCCATCCCCACTTTGCCAAGTTCTCGGGTTTGCAGAAAACAGAGGCCTTCTTCTGGGCAACCAGGATTGAGGACCAGCTCATACCTTGGCAGGAGCTGGGTGGCTTCTGTTTTTTTGTTTTGAGTTGTTTTGTTTTGTTTTGTTTTGTTTTGTTTTGGGGTTTTATGTTTTGTTTTGTTTTAAGTCGGCAGAGAAAGTAACTTTATTTATGCCAAGTTGTCAGGGTGGCTTGGCCGTGTCACGTGACTCCCCACCCCCACACCTGCACCAGCTGGAGGCCACTGCCCGCATGGTCTTTCAGTTGCTCCGGAACAGCCAAGCCTCCTTCCGCACACACTTTTCCCTCCCTGCCCTCTTAGCCCCAGGAAATGCGCTCGCCACTATGGAGGCACCTCTTAGTGCCACGCTTGTCAAATGCTCTAATCCTCCCGACACCGAGCAGCAGCAAAGAATTTTCCAGAAGGATCAGAAGAGTCCTTCCCAAGAGGGTGCCACTATGGTAGTTCTGGACGGGGAGTCTGGCTCGCCTACTGAAATGCTGTCTCTCTGCTAACTGGCTACCTGCCTGGGCTTCTACATCTGTGCCATGGGACAGCGGAATGATCTGAGACTCATAGTCACCCAAGCTCTCACAGACATCAAGACATCAGAAGCCGCTGCAAGCTGGGACAGCCGCATTTGAGGTGTGGCCCACCTCCTGGGCCCTGCTTCCTGGGGCCTCCGCCAAGCCCCAGGCTTCCTGATGGGTGAGCCATGGGCACAAGGGGCCTTTAAGAGGCTGTGTGGTTTTCCTGGGGAGCAGACTATGGGAGGTGGGAGTCTCTCTGAACTCACACAGAGGCTTCATCTGTGTCCCCAGCTGAGGAGGGAGCAGGCTGACCAGTCCAAGGACATTCTACCTTGCCTCTGGATTTTTCCATGACCTTTTCAGAGCCTTTCACTTAATCATCAAATAACCTGTGAGCAGTAGAGCTAGCTGCATCGTACCCACAGGAAGCTATGGGCAAATACAGGGACAGTTTAGAGCAGTGGTTCTCAACCTGTGGGTTGCAACCCCTTTGGGGATTGAATCACCCTTTCACATGGGGTCACATATTAGATACCCTGCATATCAGATGTTTACATTATCATTCATACGGTAGCAAAATTACAGTTATGAAGTAACAACAAAAATAGCTTTTATGGTTAGGGTCACCACAATGTGAGGAACTGTATTAAAGGATTGGAACATTAAGAAGGTTGAGAATGACTGGTTTAGACACTCTGTCATCCAGCCTTGCTGATCCTCAGCCTTCTCACTTAGTAAAGCAGACACTACACCCTTGACAGCTTTGGAAGCATGTCCACTCTCTATGGAAGGGGTCTCAGAGCCACCTTTGTTCACAGTCCTTGACCCAGGGCCCCCAAGGCATCCACAGCAGAGCATATACTAGAGTGGAGGAACGTCCTTCATGTCACTTCATACTGTCCTCACAGGACCATGGGTCAGGCATGATTGACACACTTGCAGATGTCAACTGGAGGTTGAGAGTTCACACACAGTCAGAGTTCAAACTCAACCCTGAGTCCCGACTTTTTACCACCACTGTTGCTATCCTCAGGAGCAAGATTAGGATGCACGGTCCGATTCTGTGTTGCCTCTTTCTTCGACAACTAACTGGTGAAGTCATGTGATCAGGCTTGGGCCCTGTCCTCATAGCAAACAAAGAATCCAGGTCAATGAAACCCAAGACTTTGACAATCTTACACCCCGAAATCATCCCTTCCTTACCCAGGTATAGCGAGCTGTACATGCCTCTAACAACGGTGCCTGAGACTGGGAGATTGCAAGCTTGAAGCCAATCTGGGCTGCACAGTGAGAGTCTATCTCAGAAAGGGGGTTGGGGAACCATCTCTTCCACAGACCAAAGCAGTTTTTACAGAGACATCCTGCAAGAACTAGAGTTCCATACTCTTAAGAGTCAAGGCAAACAGAGAAAGAGACTTGACCATTCAACTGAAAGGAACATTTTATTATACTTAGAAATGGATGATTAAGTCACAAGGGAAGGCTAGCATATTTGACTACAAATTAATGCAAAGTTTCCATATTTTAAAAAATGACTAGAGCTGGGGGTATGGCTCGGTTGATAGAGTGTTTGTTTGCCTAGCACGCACAAAGCCCTGGATTGGAGACCTGGGACCTGTACAAACTGAGCCTGGTGGTGCACATCTATAACTCAGCACTCAGGACACCGAGGCAGAAGGATCAGAAGAGGTCAAGGTCTTCCTCAGCTACCCAGAGAGTTTGAGGCTAACCTGGGCTACATGAGATTCTGTAGAAACAAAACAAGTAAAGAATGGAAAAGGGCAAAATATTTAGAACATGTAAAGTAGAACATATGTGTGTATACATGTGTACACACATATATATGTGTATATGTATGTATGTATACATATATATATCATGCATTTGTTTATACTCTATCTCTTTCATAAAAAGTTTTCAGATAGGAGTATTTTATCACAAGTTTATGCTAGCTGACAATCACAAACCAAAAAGCTTACTTATAAATGCAGTCATGGATGATGAAGCAATATACATAAAACAAATTACAATCTGTAGACAGATTCACAGGAACACACCCCAGCTTGCTAATCACCAACAAAATGCAAAGCTAAACAGAGAGAAGTGTTTGAACTGACACTCAAGGACTCAGGAAAACTTGATGAAATAGGTTCGTTGCCAAGACTCGAATCAGTCCTTGCAGTGCTCAAGGAAAACAGTATGGTGACAGAGATTGGAGACTATAAAAATGTTTGTTCTCATCCACAGTAATTCCACCCCTGGGAAATTATGGCAAGGGTTCAAAAATGTGGAAAGACTTTTATGTGCGCGCGCATGCGCGCACACACACACACACACACACACACACACACACACACACACACAAACCCTCTGCAATATTACTTTAAGAAAAAAAAAAAAGATGAAAGTTGAATGGGTGAACATGCCCTAAAGTACAAAAGTGGCTAGCTGTATTTGCCCTTGACACTGAAAGGAATGCAAAGCAACATTTAAAGTAGAAGCTGAAAAGAGAGAGAGAAAGGAAGGAAGGGAGGAAGGGAGGGAGGGAGGGAGGGAGGGAAGGAGAGAGGGAGGGAGGAAGGAAGGAAGAGAGAGAGGGAGGGAGGGAGGGAGGGAGGGAGGGAGGAAGGAAGGAAGGAAGGAAGGAAGGAAGGGAAGGTCCATGACAAAATGTAACTTGAAGAAGCAGAATGTAGGGCTGGGGAGAGAGCTCTGTGGTTAGAGTTCTGACTTCTTTCATGGGTCCTGAGTTTGTTTTCCAGTGCACATGTTGGATGACTTAGAGCCACCTGTAACTCCAGCTCCAAAGGATCTGTTGTCTTCTTCTAGTCTCCATGGGTACCTGTTTTCAAGGGTACATAATACTCACACCCATACACATTCATTTTAAAGCAACAGGATGTATAACTGTGGGGTTTGCAATATATGATTCTAACAACACATTTCTGTTTGAGTTTTTACACATTTTTTTATTATAAGAGTATACAACGCAATATTCCAACTGGCTTGTGACAGTATGCTTTAGGAGAATCAATTACACTGAAGGTTGTGTGTCTATCACATGATAGGTAGAGTTATCTATGCTCTGAAGTTTTTCATTATCCCTCTTATGAACTGTATATCTACTAAATAATAACTCTCCCTTTCCCCATCTCCCACCGTCTGGGAGCATCCATCCCACTCTCTGCAGCTCAATTGACTTCAGTGCCTTGCCTGAACGGAATCACACAGCATTTTTACCTCTGTGTCCATTTTATTTCAGGTCCATCCGCATTGCAGTATATATCAAAATTCTATTTCTTGCTGTGGCTCAATAATATTCAGCTAGGTATACATATAGCATCTTTTCTTTATCATTTTTTCCAGTGATGGGCAATTGGGTTGTCTCCACCTTTGTGTCTTGTGAATGCTGCTTGGACACTGATTTACAACTGGCTGTCAGTTCTGGTGTTCCTGCCTCTCATTCTTGGATACACACACACACACACACACACACACACACACACACACACACACACACACACACCTGGGAGAGAGGTGGGTGGATCATTATTTGTTTAATGATTCGAGGAACCAGGCAGCCATTTCTTCCAGCGGTTATACCAGGCTACCTTCTCAGCATCAATGGTCATTTATCATTTGTTATTTTCCAGTTTTGTTGTTTTTTGTTTTATAGCCATCCTACTGGGTGCAAAGCTCCCTGTGCTTTTGATATGCATTTCTGCTGTGCCCTCTGATGCCAGGTGCCTTTTCATGCCTTGATTGGCCAACTATATACTCTCTTTAGAAAAATAACTACTCAAGTCCTTTGCTTAGCTTTTCCTTTCTTTTTACGTTTTTTTTTTTCTGGTGTGTGTGTGTGTGTGTGTTATACAAAAGTCAGAAAACAACTCTCAGGAGATCAGATTGTCAGGCCTGTGCGCAACCACCTCTACTCACTGAGCCATGTCAATAGCCCCTCTTTCTAACACACAAACACACACACACACACACACACACACACACACAAACATAAGCACACATGCACGTATACACACACGAAGGGTTTTCCTCTGCAGCCCAGGCTGTCCTTTAACTCTGGATCCTCTGCTTCTGCTTCCTGACTATTAGGATTAGTGGTAAACCAAGAGGTTCAGAGTCAGGGCCTCCTCCTCAGCTGTCATACTCATGGCCCCTTTAAGAGCCAAGCAAGTTTCCCAGTCCCCACCTCTGGCCCCTGAAGCTCCTAATATTTAACAAGTTCTCTTCTGTGTGCCTGCGACTTCACAGTGTGCTCCTGTAAACTACTTTTATTTAGGTCTAAACAAGTAGCAAAATGCCTCTCTACTTCGATGTCCCCGCGTGCATTCCCTTCTTCCCTGGGCACAGTGGTGTATGAACCACTTGTTCCTGCTAAATGCAGCTGAGGGACTAGAAGGGCCACAGGCCTGGTGGGGAAAACTAATGAATCGAGAACCAGAGCGTTGAAAGGCCACCAAGGAAGACTCCCAGCATTCCTGTGCCTTCATGACATGGAAACTTACCAGTTTTGAATGCTCAGCCTTAGCTTAGCTCTTTTCTAACTAGCTCTTATAACTTAACCTGTTTCTCTTTATCTACATTTGCCTCAGGGCTTTTTAATCCTTCCTTTCTGTCTAACTCGACTCTTGCCCTGGACATATCCCTCATTCTCTCCTTTCATTTCTGCTTCTCTTTCTAGGTTTCTCCTATTCATTCTCTCTGCCTGCCAACCCCACCTATCTCTCTCCTGCCTAGCTATTGGCCATTCATCTCTTTAGTAGACCAATCAGGTGCCTTAGGCAGGCAAGACGAAACAAATGCAACACATCTTTACATAATTAAACAAAAGCAGCATAAACAAAAGTAACACACCTTTACACAGTTAAAGTAATATTCCACAGTATAAACAAATGTAACACATCTTTGCCTAGTAAAAATAATACTCCACAACTTATATCCTGCAGTGAGACATGCATACACAGTGTTTGAAAGGCAGGCGACTAAGCAAAGCCCTTCTCTGAGCTCCTCCAAGCAGACATATTGTATTTACAGTTCCCTAACAGCTCCTGCAAGTTACATTGTTGGTACTGTGAAGATAAAAATGGTCCCTCTGCAGTCCTAGGCCTCCTGATGTTTTAGGAGCCCAACAGTAACTCCTTGATCAAACTGGTCCAACCCTGTATGTTTCAAATATCTAAGTTGCCTGTAGCATTCAGAGTAACTCCAAGCCATGTTTGAACCGAAAATGCACCTAATTCATCTTCCCACAGATGTTCTTTGTCCCAACATTACAGACAGAAGCCTGAGGCTGGAAGAGGCAGGCCTACCTGCATCCCAAGCCATCTCCTCTCTACGGTGTCTCTGAAGAGAGGCAACATAAGCAAGAGGAAAAGGGGGAAACTGCCAGAGAGAAGATGCACTACAATAGAGGAAAGAGGAAGGGATGTCCCTAGGTTGCCTTGGTGGAGGGGTCTATGGACTACCCCAGCATGACGCCGGTAATGTCAATTCAGAGTGTGGACAAGGTCAAGCAGGCAGAAACCCCAGCCCAGGGCTGGAGACTACAAGTCAGCTTTGACCTCAACACAAGGCAGATAGATGGTGATGGTTGTCTTGGATACCCTTTTGCTTCTCCCCTCCAGACCTTTCTCTAAGCATTCCTATCCCATTCTGTTAGCCTCTTCCTTCCAGACTTCCCCTTAGCAGGATAGTGGCAGTCACAACTATTATGTGAGTATGTAGTGGCTCAGGATCCCCAGCCTTCTGTGTGTCCTGTGAGAACACATTTAGGCTGACGAGGCAGAGCAGACTCACAGCCCTGGAACCTCCTACTTTGTAGCATGTATGTTTCCGCCAGCCCGCCAGTCTGGCCCCACAGCCGTGCCAGCCCCAAATAACACTCAGAGACTCTGAATTTGATACAATCCTGTTGGCCAGTTACCATTATTGTTTATGGGCTAGCTCTGTCTTAATTATTAACTCATTTCTACTTATCTAAGTACTTCCATGTGGTCATCTTATCGGGGAGCCGCGGCAGGCGTCCTGCTTCTTCCCTGGGCTACATCTCAACTCCTCCTTCCCGCTTCCTCTTTCCTCCTTGTCTCCTAGCCCCGCCTATCTTGCTATCTCATTGGCCACAGAGCTTTATTAACCAGTATGAGAAACATGTATACAGAATAACATCTCCCATCACTACTTCATCTTTCCTGTGTGTACGGAAGGTCACACCAGAGCTGAGGAGAGGGGCTCTATGAGAGCTAGGCTGTACCTCAAGCCATCTGGACTCTGAGATCAGCCCAGGTCCTACAAGCCAATCCCATTATGTTTAACAGGAAAGCCAAGGAACAGAAAGGTGAGCATGGGAGCCCAAGGCCACACCATTTGCCTTTGCTCAGCTTCTTCCTGCACCTCTAGCACCCAGCAGGCCAGCATCTCACATATGACCACAATTACCATGCGCTGGGCCTGAGCCCAGCCACTCTGCAAGCACATCCAGGCTTGGTCACCAGCCAAGTTTCCGTCTCGTTAGAAAAATGAAAAGGTTAAAGGGCTATGTGTTAATCCCAAACACAAGCAAGAGGAAAAGGGCCAGCCACAATCTCCCAAGGCAGCCTCCATCCACCAAGAACTCTCGAGATCTCTCCAGCAGGCAGACCAGCCCTGGCCAACTGGGAATAGGCTGGTTTTTTTGGGCAATAAACCTGCCTCAGTGACCCCAGATAGAACTCAACTGGTGATACTTAGCTGGTGGTCCCAAAACCGTTCCTCTGTTTCAGGTGGCCCCTGCCTTGTGCTGCTTAGCACAATCAGTGTGTGTGTGTGTGTGTGTGTGTGTGTGTGTGTGTGTGTGTGTGTGTTTCTCCCCATCTTCTATCACAGAGGAAGAAACTAAGACACCGAGTTCACTGAGCGGGTAAAGGTGGGCTACAACTAGAAAACAGTTGCACTCCTGACTTGTTTCGTTCCTGTGGGACAGCCTGAACCTGCCTGCCACTCTCTTGCCACACACGATGCCAGTGTCTGGTGAAGCATCTGGCTACCTCTGCGCCACACCTTGACACAAAGTCTTGGTAGGGCTCCACATTCCACACTGGCTGCCCTTTTGTGTCAAGCTCTCGCTCAGGTCCTGAGGCTTCCAGACTAATGCTCCCCCAGTCTGTCCTCTGTCTAGACTGAGACTCCCTCTTCTCTCCCAGACTTGAAATGTATCCAGTATACCTCTCCCAGATGCTCCGCAACTCCCATCTTCAAGCGGCACCTACAGTGGCACGATGCACACTGGCCTTTGGGCGATTATACAGTCAAATGTGTTTTGGGAGAGCCACTGTCTTCTGTCTGGGCGCAAAGAAGTTAACATTCTACTAAAATTACAACCTGACAGCCCAAAACCATATAGATTACAGCAGCCATCAATTAATTATCAAGGATCAGGTGAGGAGAATCGAATCGTGTCCCACCCCCCACAGGAGCAATGACTTCTGACTACTGATAGCCCTCCGCACTCCCCCTCCCGACAAGACTACAATCCCTCAGAAGATGAGAGCTGTATAAGATAAATATGCTTATTTATACTAGCCTCTAGCCTGGCGGAGGCGGGTCCAGGGCTTATGGCCAGGCATCTGAGCCACAGGGTGATCTCAAAGTGCAGCCTCTTGCCTACTTGGGGATTCACAGGCTTCCGGGACAGGCTGAGCAGCCTTGGTTTTGAGGACAGCTGCTGGAGCCAGGAGGTTGGCCAAGGTTTCCTCAGAGGCCTTGCAAGCAGTTGGGCCCTTGGGGAAATGCCTTTGAAACACAGGGGTGTTATCTCATCTCCAGTCAAAGACAAGCAAAGCATTTTCCTGACCAAGAGGAGCTGGGAACTATGGGGGTGGGAGGCCAGCTGGAGACAAAGCATTATTCTGGAAAGGTCATCTCTCCCTCAACTTTCTTTTTTTTTTTTTTTTTTTTTTTTTTCCTACCTTCAAAAGACCCAAATGATCACTTTGTGTTTAAGCCAATCTTGTTTTTTATTTTATTTTATTTTTTTTAAGAACCGAGGAAAGGAGGAAAAACTGTTTTCCTAGGTCTAATTACAAAAGCCATGGGGCTGGAAAGGCAGAGGAAACATCTGTCTCTTGCTGGGCCCCTCGTAGGTGCACACCTGAGCCCATGGGAGAGGTTGGTCAGCTTGAGGACGCTGTCAGAGCCCTGGCTATCTCGAGACACTTCCCAGCACCCAGGCCTAGCTACTTTCCCATTGCTAGGGTGGAAGCCCTTGTCTTCTCCTTCGTCCTTGTGGGAACTGGAAAGTAGCCAAGATCCTGAAAGAGCTGGTGATTTGAGTCCCTCTGGAATCTTAGAGAAGGGCGATGGAGGGGCAGGGGTGGGGGGAGCAGCCATGGCTCTCTCAGCCCAGAACACCCAGGAGTGCTGACTCAAATGCATGCTGGGAGGGGTCTTCCGAAGCAGCCAGCAACCGAGTGAAACTCTGTCCTTCCATTTCCTATTCAAATGCTGGTGGACAAGACCAGTATCATTGTCTCCCCTCACCAACATAACTACTAATCTCCAATTCCCTGAGCTGAGGCTGAGGTGGCTGGGTGGGAAGCCAGGGAACAGCCTGGGGCAGGCATGGCGAGGCTCCAAGAACCCCTCAGACTCTGACCAGCTGCAGGCTGTGAAGCCAGTTCCTGGGGGAGCCCCATCCCCTGCTGTAAACTCATTGCAATCTGGGCTCTGAGCAGTCTTGAGTGCTCAATATGACATTTTTTTTTTTTAAACACTGGAGCCAGAGATAAGGAACAGGCAAGGGGAGACAGCTGGGGAGGCTTGGGAACCAAACAAAGCTGGGGCCAGGGAGAAAAGTCAACTCAGTAGACAGACATCTAAACCTAGTGGGACAGAGACACATGGTGACACATATGCAGGCACCCCCTCACCTTGCTTTACACTGCACAGTGAGGTTCAGGAGCTACAGCCTGACTTGCTGGTCAGAAACTCTGCCCAACACTTGCCTGGAGAGGGAGACAGGCAGAGCGAACACCATCACCAGGGTTCAGGAAGCGGCTGCACTGCTGTGTGCTCCCAGGTAGCCTCGCAGCCCTTGGTTAATAGAGAGACCTGCTGTCTAACTCCTGCAGTGAGCTGAAGTGTTGGCTCCCCAGGGATGGAATCTCAGAAACAGGGAAAACAACCACGGGTCCCTCGTGCAAGAATTTGAATGGATGCAGGCAGCTCAGGCAGGGGACTGCTTGCATGAGCTGAGCCATACCTGTCTGAGGGGTTATTAGGAAAGCCACTAGACATAACAGCAATAACAGCAGGTGCAAACTCAGAGGAGAGGTGGCTCTTCGGACAGGGGCTCTGGAGAGTGGTTTCAAGGTCACCTTTGTGGTCCCTTAGATCTTGGAACAATACATACCAGAATGGTCAGTAACACTCTGTATATGAAGACCCCCTTGAAAGCAGGTAGGATCCCCCATCAGGGCCTACCCTTGAACTCCCACCTCTGAAGATATGCAGGCCCTTCCAGGATGTCAAGCGTTCAGGACACCTCCTCCCATTTACATATCCCGTGACCAATCTTCAGTCCCCTCTCAGCCTGGATGAACAGAGTGAAATACAGCAACCGGCTGTCGCCCTGCTCAGCCGCACCTCTATCCCAGGCAGAAACCTTGAGTAGGATCCCAGCTCCAGCCAAGGAAAACATGAAGCCAGGTGGCTTCTCTCCTTCTCGCTTTTCATTCTATCCTCCCACTCTGGAGACCAGGGAAAGGTCTGGGGTGCGGGTTCAAAAGGGACACAGATTATTGAGGGAGTGGGGTTTATTGAAAGAGATGCTAATGCTGTGGGTAGACAGATACTAGCATGGCCCCAGCGCCAGAGACAAAGTCATCATAGCAGAGGCCCTGATGTGTGGAAATCGGGCAGGAGTAGGAGCCTTTTTTCATATCTTTCTGAGGACTGAGGAGGTTTCATAGCGCAATCAGTAGACAGGTTCTTCACCTCCCAGGCAGGAGTCAGGGATGGGGTGGGGAGCAGGGGGCGTGGCCACCGGTACCCACTTTGATCCTGACTCCCATGAAGTCTATAAGCTAAGGATTCATAGGCAACGTCTCAGTAGGGTGCTTGTCATGTCTACGAGAGGGGAAGGC
Source organism: Cricetiscus sungorus (assembly GCA_030556225.1). Classification (NCBI taxonomy): domain Eukaryota; kingdom Metazoa; phylum Chordata; class Mammalia; order Rodentia; family Cricetidae; genus Cricetiscus; species Cricetiscus sungorus. Next base: position 35,117,324 of record JANBXA010000600.1, read on the forward strand.
AGATGCATGTGTATTGAGGCCTGAGCAACAACTGGACTCTAACATGGCATTCTTATACTGATGAGCTCTTTGGGTAACCCCAAGACCCCATTCCCACACAGCCTAGGGACATGCATGCTAGCAGGCAGCTAGCCTTGAGAAGTAGAATACCAGGCTCTAACTCCAGCCAGCTCAGGGGAGACTGGGGTGGTCACTGTAGCCATCATACCCCAAACCTTACCAACTTTCCCTGGACAAGATCCACTGGGGGACACTGTCATGGTGGGGGCTAACACAAGACTCCTATCCTATGTGGGAAGGAAGCTAATGTCCTGACTTCCTGTGGCCTTCCTGACTCCTGCCTGAAATGCCAGTATAGCCTGCTGCTGTTGCTTCTGCTAGACTATCTGGGACACCATTTCTCACCTTTGTGACTTGTGTCCCACTACCTCTTCAAATGAAGAGCCCGAGGACCCAAGGTCTCACATGTTTGTTCATTCTTGAAGTATCGTTGCCCAACAGAAACATAATATAAGCCATATGAGACATGATGGCAGCTTGTGTCTCAAACCTTATTTAACCCAATTGAATATATATTCAATATATCCTGAGTGACTGTTCAACAATTCATAGACATTACAAATAAGATATTTTTCCGTAGCAAGAACAATATTCTCCTTGAGCTTCTGTAATGAAGTACCACAAACTGGGTCACTTAAAACAATAGAATTTATCATCCCACATTGAGGAGCCTGGGTGTCAGAAATTGGGGTGTAGGTAGAGCCATGTTCTCTCTAAAGGTCAAAGAGAAGCCTTCTCACCTTTCAAGCCTCTCCCAGCTTCTATGACTGGGGACAACCTATGGTATTCCTTGGCTTGTGGCTGCATCACTCCAGGGTCTACCTCTTCCATCGTGTGTATATGTGTGTGTGTGTGTGTGTGTGTGTGTGTGTGTGTGTGTGTGTGTGTGTGCATTATCATGGTTTCTTACAGGAAAACCTGTTTTTGGCTTTATAACCCATAAACCAGTAAGATCTCATCATAGTTACAATGCAAAGACCCTCTCTTTCCAAATAACATCACATTCCAAGGCCATGGGGAGACACAAGGGACACAACTCAGGCACCACTTCAGACCCAGACTTAACTAGTTGCTGAAGGCAGTGACCCTGCACCCATCTGAGTTTTGCTCCTCCTCCCCATGATTCTGTCACTGTCGTTTATCTTTCTGTTGTCTTTGCCCCTTTTTTCATTTTGTGGGCCTTGGAATGGGGCCAGAGGTAAAAAGGAACAGTTGAGATTAATTTTAGTGGCATATTGTAATCTAACCCAATATATCTAAAAATTATCATTTCAACATGTAATCTTTGATGTCTAGAAAATCATTTGATGTGCTGTGTTTACTTTTTTTTCACACCAAGTGTTTAAAAATCCCACAAGACTTTGATGATCACAGCAGTTCGCCCACATGTGAAGGACTTTAATGAGCACATGTGTTTAGTGGCCATCGCTATGGAAGGTCATGAAGTTAGGAAAACATGAGGCAAGGTCTCCGGTGATACTGGGGACACCCCTTTGGAGATCCATGGACCCCAACGGGTAGTAGTTACTAAATAACTTCATGATCATCAGAACTTTTGGTTATTTGTCACCTCTGACAGATGGTTGTCTCTTGTAGTGGATGGAGAAATTCAGATAGGCAAGGATACAGGACTGCTGTATCAAACCCAAGGATGGCATTGTTCATTCATAAGAAAGATGAGCCCCTGAGTACTTCCCCACCTCTTTTCCCAGGAAACACTGTTCTTGGGTCCTGAGTACCTGGCCTAGAAAAAAGAGATGTCTCTATTGAAGGTGGTTGACAATCCAAGGCATCCACGTCCCCAACAGAATTCAGCCAGCCTCCCTGTGCCCACGCAGTCAAATGGATGTGGCTGTGGTCACGTGACTAGTGAGCAGCTCTTTTCTACACCTTTTAGTAGCCTTAGACAGGTCTTCCCAACACCTTTTCCCTTTAGATATGTCAGTCATGATGGTCTGGGGGCTCATTCTGTTCCCTCTGGGGGGGGAGACTTTGCCTTTATCTGCTTGATTCCATGTGACAATGTTATGGTTAACCCACAATGAGCCACCTCGTCATCCAAGGAATGGGCTAGCCTGGTCTGCTCCATTCTTTATCCTCTTGGATTCTGCTCCAAGCCCTCTTCATTTTTATGAGAAAACCGGCACTAGCCAGAACCCAGACCTGCAAGCTGACCCCAGACATGTCATGTCTGCCTCTGGACTTTGCACAGAGCAAAGGTGCCCACCCAACCCTTCTGCAGAATGCATGTGGGAATGGAACCGGAGCACCCTCTATCTGGCCTGACACCAGTGACAATGTTGCTGAGCCTGGGATCAGGACAACAGTTGACTCTTGCAAATTGCATCAGACACTGCCCTAGGCAGAACATGAAGCAGAAAGAGGGAGCTCAGAGGATGTGGGGGTCTCGTGCAAGACAGTTGCTGCCAGCCCCTCAAAGCTACACACACACACACACACACACACACACACACACACATGCACGCACACGCACATGCTCACATACCTGGAGAGCTTTTCAGCTCTTTTCTGCAGTGCCCAGACCTCATGAAAAGTGACTCAGCCTTACATAAGAGATGGGAATTTGAGGGGGACAAGGCGAGTGATGATGACTCATTGCCTTGAAATTTCCAGTGGATTACACATGTTTTCTTAGATGATTTAAAGGAACTCATTGTCAATGACAATCCAAAAAAGAAAATTGTTTCAGGAGGCAGATTGGAGTGTGGATCCTGAGTCGGAACAAAGAATATTTGTGATGAGTGGAAGAGGGAAGAGGATAAGGACATGGCTTCAGATGTTCTTATGAGATACAAGGAGCCCTTACAATCCGGGAAGGGCCTGGGGAGATGGCTCCTCGGATAAAGTACTTGTCATGAGGGTGGGAAGACCAGAATTCTGATCCTTAGAAAAGGATCATGTAAAAGCAGGGCAGGTGTGGCAAGTAGCCCAGCAGCAGCCTGTAATCCCAGCCCTGGGGAGGCAGAGGCGATTCCCAGGGCAAGCTTGCTAGCCAGGTGTGGGCTCCCACCTCAGCTGAGAGAGCCTGCCTCTATATGTAAGGCAAAGAGTGGTAGAACATGACACCTGATGTCAACTTCAGGCCTTCACATGTGTGAGCACATATGTGCAGCTCCACTTATGCATTGGTCTGCTCACACACAGGCAATGCTCACACACAGGCAAACACGCATAAATAATAAAAGTTTAACTTCCATAATTTTTTAGATTTATTTATTTATCATGTATACAGTGTTCTGCCTGCCTGCATGCATGACTTCTGCAGGTCAGAAGAGGGCACCAGATCTCATCACAGATGGTTGTGAGCATCTATGTGGTTGCTGGGAATTGAATTTAGGACCTCTGGAAGAGCAGCACACACACACACACACACACACACACACACACACACACACACACACAGGGTGTCAGGATGACCAAGTGGTCTAAGATATCAGACTCAAACAGTATATAAACTTAAGAATTTGGCAGACATTTGAGAGCTCAATGTCAAGCATGTAAGCATTACACAACCTGTAAGCATGTGAACCTAGGAAATGTTTCTTCAGTCCCTAGCCCCACCTTCCAGCATGCAGGGACTTTTTGGGTCCTTGTAAATCTGTGCCGTGTGGGATGTCACCTTTCCTGGTCACCTCACATAAAGAGTTCAGACTTTAATTACAGCTTTCTGTTCACAGAGCTCTGCTTCAGTGGGCAACAGATTAATAACTTTGGAACTCAGGTTATGAATAATGTAGCTCATTGTGTGAGGAAAGGGTCTCTAGAGAAACAGAACCAACCATGGGGGTGAGACAGGGGTCGATAGAATGGCTTACAATGTGAGCCATCTGGATGCTAGAGAGCCTCAGAAATGGGAATCTATTTTGTCCAAACAGCTGGGTGCCTCTGCAGGCTCAGTCTGGCGTTGACTGAAGATGACTAAGAGAGTAAAGTGATCATCGGTCTGTGTCGGGACCTGAAGAGACTGCCGTCTGACAAAGCAGTGACAGGATAGACACACTTGCTTGACAAGAAGCAAAGATGGGCATGCATCACAGCCTTCTCCTCAGACTTGTTTCTATGTAGGCCACTCAACAGAAGGCACCCCATGCTCTAAGCAGGTTCTTCTCTACACACTGGCAATGGCCTGACAGACTCCGCCAGTGGATTGCAGATCCCATTGAGTTGACAAGCAAGATTAACCGTCACATCCATTTATTGCTTGCATCCCTGCAAGAGCTGTTCACATTTATTCTCCCCTTTAAAGGGTTACGAACCTTAGTAAAAAATTGGCCCTTGGCAATAGGCTGTGTGACTCATGAACTCATAGTTTGATCATCTCCTTATTTGAACCATATGTACAACTGAGTTCTAGGCAATGAAAAAGGAAGGATTTGGCTCTAAAAGTTGCTTCAATGTCCACATTATTTCCAAAAAAGAAGAAACAACAGGGGCCTGTAAATAAAGATCAGATAAATAAAGACAGGCTACTCCTTCAGAGACTCCTACTGTGAGACAATCATACCTCAGGTGACCATATGGTGTGATAGGAGCAAAGAATGCCACTGTGAGGTCAGGGAAATTGTTCTTTTACAAGATAATGTCAGGGTCTCCGAGAGAAAGCCTCAGAGCAACCCAGCACCAGGAAGACTCCTGGGGGAAAAATGAAATGCCACTAGGTAAAGCCTTGATGGGCTAAGAGGGAACAAAAGGGTGGGAAGGGGTTCACTGACCAGCACAGTACAAAAGGAAGAGAAGGGACTTGAGGATTGGGACTGAAGCTGGTAGGCAGGAAAGGCAGCCATCAAGGATGGCTGAGGCCATCAGAGAGATGTGGACCACTCTAAGTCATGAGTGGTATGGCCCCCATCCCCTCTCCACCTTCACATCAGTAAGTGACCAGGGCCCAGTGTACTCTCTTGAGGAGGTAAACCAGGGGTGGGTCTTGCCCCCACCTCACAGAAACCCTTTAGGGCTATGGGTCTTTCACCCACTGAAAATATACAGTGAGCAGAGTTGGTTAAAGCGACTACTTATAAAGATGTGGGTCAGCTGTGCGGAGACACAGTGGCCTGTAGGTCCTGGGCTGATAATGGCCCAGCACCATTAAAGTCACCAGCGCAGGTGGAGAGAGAGAGATGCCTGAAGCTGTTCTCAGTCTGATAAAAGCTGTGGGACCGTCTTCCAGACCCAGATACTGATGTCTTAATCCCTTGATATTATGTGTGAAGATAGGAACTTTGCAAAGGTGGTCAAATTGAGTTTGGGACCCCAATCCAACCTGCCTGATGACCTTGTAAGAAAAGGAAACCTAGACACTCAGATACCAGAGTCTTCTCTCTCTCTCTCTCTCTCTCTCTCTATATATATATATATATATATATATATATATATATATATATATATATATCACACACACACACACACACAGACACACACAAATAGGTATAAAAGGCTTTCTTTTGGGCCACCAACCGGCTCCCAAATCATGACACAGATGCTTATTATTATTTATGAAGGCTGGGCCTTATCTTATGCTTGTTCCACTTGCTCTTATAGCTTAGCTTAGCCTGTTTCTCTTCATCTATGTTTTATCTTTCTCTCATTCTACATGTCTTACTTCGTGTCTTGCTGGCTGGTGGTTGCCTGGCTGGCTGGTCCGGGCATGTCCCTCTCTCTCTCCCTTGTCTTCTTCTTTTGAGCCTAGATCCCTCCTCCTACTAACTCTCTCTGCCCACCAATCCTGCCTATCCCTCTACTACCTAGCTATTGGCCAGTCAGCTCTTTATTAGACCAATCAGATGCCTTAGGCAGGCAAAGCAATACATCTTTACATAATTAAACAAATGCAGCATAAACAGATGTAACACATCTTTTCCTAGTTAAATTAATATTCCACAACACACAAGGAAAGCAAGAAGGTAGTTGTCTACAAACCAAGAAGAAACCAATCTTGTTGACACCTTTATCTTGGGTTTGCAGCCCCCGTCACTGTGAGAACAGTTGCCTACTGATCAGGCCCCACAGCCTGCTGTGTTACAGTCAAACAAACAGACAAATACGACAAAGGAGTATTCAGACCTCAGCCTTCTTTCTTGTGATCCTTGGCTGATGTTCCCCATTGACTAAACCCCGCCAGAGCCAGAAGGTATAAAAGTGAGTGGGTACAGTCCATGGGGGTCAGCTTCCACGGTTCAGAGGAGACTGGAGAAAGAGTGGGTCAGGAGGGACAGACAGTGTCTAAAAACTGGGAGAGTGGGGACTGGAGAGATGGCTGTAGGTTAGAGCCTGGCTGCTCTTCCAGGGGACCAGGGTTCAACTCCCAGCATCCATGTGGCAGCTCACAACTGTCTGTAGCTCCAGTTCCAGGGGATCCAACACCCTCATACAGATGGATCTCTGTTAGTTCAAGGCCACCCTGGCCTACACAAAATTGATCCAGTCCAAAAGAGAAACAGAGCTCCCACAAAGGTGATCTCAGCATTTATACCATGTCTTTAATCTGAGCACAAGAGAGGAATATTAGGTGGGATAAGACAGGAGCATTGCGTTCTGAGGTTTGGTGGAGACCAGTGCAGTCTGCGGTCACACAGAAGACAGGGTTGCCCCTTCTAGTCTGAGCCTTGGTAGAGGTGAAAACGCTCTAGTGGCTGATCACTTTGCTTTTGTGATCTTCAGCTTGAACCCCAGTCTCTGGGTTTTTATTATTCTCACTACACCAATACACAGTGTGATTTTCCTGTGGTGCTTTACAGAAGGGCAAAGAGCTGTAAGCCGCAGGGTCAGAACTCAAATCCAGAAAGAGGACTCAAATGCTGAGGATAAACTGGAGTTAGATCACAGTTATCTCCCTGGACGGGTCCCTTTGAAGGGAGTCTTTCTCTAGGTGACTGGTGATTTTGTCATCCAAAGCACCAAGACTGTAACTATAGCCTCTTGAGGCAGAGGACACCCCTGATCCTTGCAGCACATCTGTCACTCACTGTGGTGCCATAAGGCTCCCTCATCGTGGTCTAGCCAGCCTGGATGCCACATCACGACTGCATTTCCCTGCCTCTCCTGTACAAAATACACCCGTGTGTTTGACAGCTCTTCCTCTGTCTGCGTTTGATTTATGGCTGTAATTACAAGCTCTCCCCCACGAAACCTGCAGGCCAATAGCTGCCTTCGCAAGTCAGGGAGATGCCACCCTAGCTGCTCACCCAAATCCCAGCATGTATTTCCTGGGGACCCCTCCTTCCAGGTTAAAAAGTGCCAGGCCAGGCCCTGCCTCCTCCTGCTTGCCTGGTATAAATCAGGCAAGAGTCAATGATCTATTTCAACAGACACTACCGGAAGGCCAAAATGAAGACTCCCTCCCCCAGAAACCTACCTGGGATGGCTCAGACAAGTCTCCAGTTGGGAGATGGTTACCCATCCAGCCTACCCTCCCCAGGGAACCCTTTCCATCTGCTTCAGCAGGGAGTCTCCATCCTTGAAACGGACCAACTTCACATCCATCCCTTTTGCTACCCCTTTCTAAACTGGCCAGTCTAGGATCTGTGCCTCTCCTCGAGCAAGTCACTTATCTCTCTGTGTCCCAAACGGGGATAATGATGATTCAGGCTGCTGAAAAGGAATGCCGTAGCCTGGGTGGCCTGTACAGCAAACATTTGTTTCTCACAGTTCCACAGGCTGACATCTGGGATAGGGGAGCCAGCATGGCTGGGTGTGATGATGGCTCTTTTCTAAGCTGCAGATATCTGGCCTTTCCTTGTATCTTCACACAGGGTAGGGTAGCAATGCTCACAACCCAGGCTGTGGGTACCAGAAATGGGCTCAAGGTCTCCCCACCAGAAAGGAGGGGAAAGAAAACCGAGGGAGATCTGAGGCTGAACTCAAGTCTTCTAATTCTGTCACCTGCCTGGCAAACCCATTTCACCTGAGCCGTTTCATTTCTGAGTAATTCGGGGATGCTGGGGACACTCCGGCGTGCCAAAGAGCATTTGTGACACAGTGCCACGGTTCCAGCAGTCACCAATCACTAAGGTCTTCTCCAAGAAAGGAAGGTGGAGACTGAGATCCTTGCCAACTCCCTCCCAGTGGGACACTGCTCTATCTTATTCTCGGTAGGGATCCTAGGAGTGAGAGAGACTGGCCTACCGACCCTGCAGGAGAACAGGCTGGTGGGGCAGATGGGATACAGAAGACAAGTCCACAGGTGTGCTGGTGGCAACGTTTCTTCATCTCCTCTCCTTTCTAGTTCTTAGAAGGAGGAGGCCATTCATCCTAGTTCAGGAACCTAACTGGCCGAGGAGAACGCTGGGCCACCGGCCACCATTGCTTCTTAAATTAGTAGGTGAAGTCCCAGCTACCAATGAAAACTCATTTTCCTTCTCTGTTGTTTTTGTGACAGTGTGAAACTAGGGGAAAGCTAAGATTACTTCTGGATTTTCTCACCTAAAGAATATCTTCAGGCACCCTTGTCACCAAGCCTTCCAGGCTGGATGGGCCAGCTCCATTGAAGAATAGAGGAGAGGAGAGGAGACAGTGGTGAGGAGAGGGGGTAAGAGGAGGAAGAAGATGGGTTGTGCCCTTGAGCCTTTGGAGATAAAGAAGTTGTACTCTTGGCTCTGGAGAATATGTGGAGAGGCCAACATGCTACCCTGACATGCACTGCTGACCCTTAATGCATTTAATTAGTGAGTAAAACAAACCAATAAAAATGGAGACACTGGTAGCTAGACAACAGCTTACCCTAAGAGAGAGAGGCTTTGTCTCGTGGGGATGGAATTAATAAAGCACCAAGTCTTCCATTAGGTCCAAGGATGATGGGGGGGTGTCCTTTTGTATATATGTTTCTCTCATTGGTTGATGAAGAAAACACTGATTGGTCAGTAGCCAGGCAGGAAGTACAGGAGGGGCTACCAGATGAGGAGAATGGTGGGGAGAGGATAGAGAGGAGTGGACAGAGAAGACGCCATGTAGCTGCCAAAGGAGGACCAACAGATCCAGGCATTCTTGAATAAGGTTAAGACTATGTAGAAATACATAGATTAGTAGTTATAGGTTAATAATTAATGTAAAAATAGAGTAGAAGTTATGGGTTTATAATTAAGAGAGAGCTATCCAGTAAGAAGCCTAAGCCATTGGCCAGTTTATAATTAATATAAGTCTCTGTGTGTTTATTTGGGGCTAAACGACTGTGGGACCAGGCGGAACAGAAACTTCCGTCTACAAAGGAAGTCCTGCCATTACAGCTCTGGCCATGCGCAGGGTAGCCATGGGGATACTGGAAGCAGCTCCTGAGAGGCCACATCACACACAGGACCCCGTGAGAGAGGGGACCCTCCTCAAGGCACAAATGCAGCAGGTCAGGCAAGGTGGGATGCTGGGGGTGTCCATGTGGGAGTGCAAACAGGACATCCTGAGGACAGGTGATTCCTGGAGAGTGAGGTGTGCTTGTGGGTGTGTCCTGGCCGGGGAAGGGCAGCAGTAAGCAGGAGTGCAGCCTCTAGGAACTTGGTAGTCCAGGAAATGACACTTGCAGCTGTAAAGCCTAGCTTCTTGCCTCCCATAGACTTCCTGATTCTGAACTGCATGATTTTCTGTGCCTCATCTTCCCCATGGGGAACAGATATGGGGCTGGCCTGTGCAAAAACCTAATCTCTGTGTGACACCATGCTTCTTGACCACCCTGACTCTCTGGAGGTGGGAGTGGCTGGCCCAGATGTGCAGTCAGAGAGGGGCTGGGCCCCCCCCCTTAGTCCCTCAGGGTCAAAGCCACTCTCCAAGAGGTCAGCAATCCCACAAGGCAGCACAAGCCCATGCTGGGGTCACAACAGTCTGCAGTTCTAGCCATGTGGGTATGCTAAGCCTATGGGGTGCTGGGCAGGCCTGGAATTCCTTTGGGGTTTAGGCTCCTTCCTCCTAAACAAGCAAGCTGGTTCTCTGGGGCCTGTTCCAACTTCTGTTCTAGAATTTTGCACTGGGATTCTTGATAGGGATTCTCATGCGGATCTCTCCTTTTGCCCCCACAGTTCCCCAGTGAGACAGTGCAACCTTTCCTTCCCGAAAGGCAGGACATTCCTGAGCAGAGTTTCTTCCTCCCCAATGCTGAAGACATCATTTAGACAAACACTGGCTGGGCTGACTCATGACCTTGACTCTGTGCTGGTCACCACTGTCTCTAGGGCCTCCCCTCGGGAATTCGTAGTCTAGCTGATTCAGACAATAAAACCCCACGGAGAGGAGGTCCAGAAAGCCTGTCAATGAAGGGAACAGTTTGCTTATGGTGGAATGTCAGGAAATGTTAAACAGAAAGTAGTTCTTGTTCTGGGTTCTGAATGGTGTGTAGGAATTCCACCCAGGCTTGGAATTCGCCTTCAGATGGAAGGGAATGTGTAGAACAGTATAAGAGACAGGTAGCTGAAAACCTTGTAGGCAAGAAGAGCATGCCCATGGCCCCTCTTGTAGCTTCCAGACTGACTCCTTGACCTGGACTTTCCATTATAGAACTTTGGTTCCCTAGAGGACAATGTTGTGAAGTCCTGAGATGCTCTAGTTGTGGTGACAGGAATGCTAGTGACACTGGGAGACAGGAGCTGGGGCCCTCTCCTACACATCCTCGAATGCATGGGACACTACTGTCCCCCAGAGTTCTCCAGCCCCAAATGCCAGGGATCTCACAGCCACAGCTGAGACTTAGAAAGGCTGGAGTCTCTCAGGCCACCATAGGCAGAGCAGGACAGACAGTGCCAGGCCTGGAACCCACCTCACTTGTAGGTTCGGGGACGGCGTCCTTAAATGTTCTTGAGGCCACTCTAGAGGATAGAACCTAGATTGTGAGGGGATCCTTCTCATATGTTATAAAATTCCTTCCCTAGTGGAGACATAAATAACATCTACCCCTACCTTCCTATGGTCCCAACAGCAAATGGAGGCACAATTCTACTGAAGTTCACTTGAATACTTGTTCCCCAGTCGGTGGGACTCTTTGGGAAGGATTGGGTGGTATGGCCTTGCTGGAGGAGGTGTGTCCCAGGGTGGGGGTGGGTAAGCTTGAGGTTTCAAAAGACTTCTGTCATCCCCACTGCTTCCTGCTTGCAGATCAAGATATAAGCTCTCATCCACTGTTCCAGTGCCATACTCCCTGCCATGATGGTGATAAACTGTAGTCCTTTGGAACTGTAAGCCCTAAGTAAACACTTCTTTCTTGAAACTGCCTTGGTCATGGCATTTCATTACAGCAATAGAAAAATTGCTATAATAGTAACCTATCTCCCACTCAGCTTAGGATCAATTATTGGGCCATATTCCACCAACCCTCTCCATCTCCTCCCTGGTCCTAGGCTTCCTGCTTCCCATCCTTTTTCACTTGAACACATAGCTCAACTGTCCCAGTGCATTCTTCTACTCCTCACCTGTGTCCTATAGTTTCATTTTTTGCTCTTTGGAAGCTGGCTGTGTAAACTACCTATGGGTAGATTAACCAATTCTTAAATGAAAGGGAACATACGGGTTTCAGGCCACCCTTGGGATCTTGACATGATCTTAGTTAGGGTTTCTGTAGCCCAGAACTACCTGCCCAGGGATGGCACTGGCACTGTCCATGGTGGCTTGAGCCCTCCTACACCAACCAGCAATCAAGGCAATACCCCACAAACATGATCACAGCCAATCTGATGAGATCAATGCCTCCAGTAAGGAATGGCCACAGGGTTAAGTGAGGGTCCCTCTTCCCAGATGACTCTTGTTTGTGTCAAATTGACAACAAAAACTAGCCAGTCCAGGAGCTGGAGAAATGGGTTGGGGGTAAAGAGTACTGGCCACTCTTCCAGAGGACCTGGGTTCAATTCCTAGCACCCACATGGCAGCTCATTAACCATCTGTAACTCTCTGCACGTGCATGGTACACAGATATGTATGAAAGTGAATGAATCTTTAAAAATGAACCAGAACAGCTACTGAATCTGATCATTCGAATCTGCCAATCTTTCTTCCTCCTCAAGTACAGTTCTTCCTGGAGCCACCCTGCTGAATAAACAGATACCTTCCCACTTCCACTAGTGACCAAGGGTCCTCAGAGTGTACTGTACATCCCTCCAGAGCTATGGGCTTTATGTCGGGGAGACCTGAACTGCTATTGCTACAGTTCTTATACAGTAGACAGCAGCCTAGAGATGGATCCTCCCTGGAGCAGCTGGAGTTCCTTGATTTCATCTCCACTTACATTTCCAGTGATTTTTCTCCCAAAGATACAGAAGTCCTTCCAGGTCTTGGGGTCTCAATCCTAGAACTTCCTAATACACTCTGGTTTATTTCAGTTACTTAAAATCTCATTGAGCAGGCCTCCACTCTCTCAAAAAGGCCACAGGCTCAATATGGAAATCGAACATCCCTACCACCACCACCACTACAAAGAACAACCACAGAGGGCCTTGTCTCCATGACAGGGGTAGATGGTGACAGCAGTCGTGTGTCCTTAGGCCTAGATCCCAATGCTTATGAGAGGACCAGTCACAACCTCTTCCATAGTTGGGGTGACTCTCACCTCACACTTGGACCGCTGAGCTTCTCACAGCTGTTGACACCTGCTCTAAAAGGCATGAATGGGGCTGAGATGTAGTTCAGTTGGTTTAGTGCTTACCTAGCATGCACAAGGGCCTGGGTTCAATCCCCACACTACATAGCCCGAGTATTCTAGCCTGTGATCTTTGCACCAAGAACATTGAACAGGGAGGTCAGGAACTCTCGTCTATATAATTGCTTGGAGGCCACTTTATCCTTTAAAGAATGAAATGAATAAGTATCTTTTCTTTGTTAAAAGATGCTCCACCAACTCCACCAACTTCCCTTTGGTGGGGAAAATGATAGCCTGTCCCTCTGTTGCCACCCCAAGAGAAGGGTTTAAAGCCCACCTTCTCTAGGCGCCCCTCATATGAGTCTTGACTCCTTGGGCACATGGCTTCCTCTTGTCTCCCTAACGCCCAGACCACCTCAGGGCTCATGGGGTGCTCGATGAGCCCTCGGAGACAGGAGTGAGTGGCAGTTCCCACAGCAATTTCTTCCAAGCATTGAAAGAAAATCTACACACAAGGACCATGGCTCTGAGCCCAGGGCAGGGTGGGGAGGGAGGAGGACAGTGAGGGAAAGCTGAAGGAAGAAAGACAACCTCTGTGGGAACAGCAATGTCACTGTGTCAAAAGTGGCAGTGCAGAGCAATCCCAGATGTCTACACCTTTCGTGATCTTTTCACTGTAAAGTTCTGTCCCTGTGGGAAAATCTTTACCCCAACACTCCAACCTTACTTTACAACTCACGCATTCTAGATTCGATGTTGGGAAGTTAGATTTAGGAAAGCTGTCCCCTCCCCACTCTACATGCTCAGTATTGAGGGATACTTTGAATGAACTTCAGGGCCCAGCAAGATGGCTCAGTGGGTAGTCATCAAGCCTGGTGACTGAGTTCCATCCCCACACAGTGGAAGGAGATATCTGACTCTTACACTTTGTCCTCTAACCTCCACAGGGTGTGCCATGGCATTCTAACCCCCCTACACGCATACACACACACACACACACACACACACACACACACACACACACACAATCAATTTTTTTTTTAAAGAAATGCAACTTCAGTTAGTCCTTTCATGAAGAACATCATGCCATCATTCCTTAAAGAAATAGACCACTCTCTCACATGGGGTAGAGGCCAAGCTAGGGAGAACCTTCATCTCAGAGGTACTTTTGCCAGTGGGAACCTCAGGGCCGCAGGCCTGTGAGTCATAGGTGATGAGTCCAACAGTATGTGTTCATAGGCCTCAGTGGAAGCAAGCAGGGATCTGGAAAGCTGTTGTCTATCCCTCCCAGGGTGTGTGCATTCTGAACACATTTGGTGTAGTCCCTCACCCACAAGCTGTGTCTCAAAGATATCGGGGCTGGTATCTACATCTGCTGCTGGCTGGAATCATTCCTGATCGGCTACTGTGGGGGGGGGGGCCGGGGGATTCAGGACTTCATCCCATCCCTCTGGGAACCACCCTCCTCTGCCCATCACTTGCTCAGCTACCGTGGGGCCTTTGAGCACTATCCATATGGGATCCTCTTCTCCTGGGTATGGTGTACAAGGCCGAGGCACAGAGTGGGACATGGGATTAAATTCTAGCCTCTGCCCAGTGTCCTCATGACTGGAAACCACGTGAAGCTGACTCTTCGGTGGCATGTCTGAAACTCTGAGAGACAGAGTGTGAGACAGACTGAAGCTGCCGCCCGGAGCAGTCCGCCAGGAGCTGCCCCTTCTGTCCATGCAGCCCATGCTGTTTCTATAACCCCCTTTCTTCAGGTCCAGCACAGGGGCGCCTCCTCCCTGTCTGGGTCACCCTGTCTCCTGACAGTCACATGGCTTGCATTATTTGCTTTCCCCCTGGCCTGAGCTCCTTCAGGGCAAGAAGTCTGAGTCTTGACCTTTGTGTACCCAGCACTTGGAGTTTTACAGAACAGTGCCTGTCTGTGCCCTGGGGCTGAGAATCCAGACAGCCATGTCCTATGGCCACTGTTGACCGGGTCCCCTCTGCTCCCCGAACAGTTGTGGGCAGAGAGTGGATTTAACCTTAGTCTCCTGTCTCTGTGGGAGCCTGGATTCCCCTGGGCTTATGGCGGATAGAAGCACTGGCCTCCTTTGCATGGTTCCCTATTCTGGGGAAACTGAAGCTAAGGGCCTCTGCATTCTGAGCAATGATATGGTAGTGAGGAAGAGTTCTGGAGCATGAACTCAAAGGCAGTGGGACTCGTTTCTGAGCTAGTTACAGTGTGTGTGACTAACAGTGACTAGACGTCCCCTGCAGCTGGCTTGCAGGGACTTTATGTAAAGAATCCAGGATAGCCCTTCATCCAGGGGAAGAGGGCCTCAGTAACTGCCTAGGACATTTGCTCTGCAAATGTGGGTGCCCCTAAGCTTCCATAAATATGAAATTGCACTGTGCATGTCCTCATCTGGAAGTCATGTTATTTATTCAAGGATACATAGGAAACCCTTCCATCTGAACAAACCTAGATTTCCATTCCTGACAAGCACTGGTTGCCAATATGCTCAGTCATTCCCAACTGTATTTCTGAGCTAAAGCTGTGTCTGTGTTTGATGAAGGCGTCCTGTGGTGGACCTTTCACTTACTGCTACAGTGAAAGCAATGGTGTGAATGAAAACTTCTCTGCACACATCTGATCACCTGCATCACGTATGTACACACTCACAGTAGACACTGTGCTGTTACTCCATGCTGTTAGCTCACTAGGAAGAAAGCCTGCCCTTGAAGGCTCCCCCTCTGCAGCAGCCTTGGAAACACATGCTCCTTCACGGTTCACCAGGGCAGTATTCTGTGACCTTGCAAGGGCTTTTCAGAGAGTTCATTCATGGGCATGGTGCTGCATGCCTTTATACCAGCACCTGGAAGGCAGAGGCAGATAGCTCTCTCTCTCTCTCTCTCTCTCTCTCTCTCTCTCTCTCTCTCTCTCTCTCTCTCTCTCCCTAAGCTCAGACAACATGCTTGCCTACATCCATCTCAGCTGCTTTGACGTCTTAGGTGTCTGGCTTTACTGAGCCAAGCTCCAAAATCTGAGAAAGGACTGTCTTCTCTCTCTCTCTCTCTCTCTCTCTCTCTCTCTCTCTCTCTCTCTCTCTCTCTCTTTCTCTTTATCTCTCTCTCTCTCTCTCTCTCTGTGTCTTGTGTGTGTGTGTGTGTGTGTGTGTGTGTGTGTGTGTGTGTGTGTGTGTGTGTGTGTGTTCCAAGCCAGCCAGGGCTACACAGTGAGACCTTGTCTTTAAAAAACAAAAACAAAAACCCCTATCCTTTATAAACAATTAAGGCCCCCTCCTTTTTAAAAGCTGGCTTCAAGGAAGACAGTGCCTGGGAGAGATGACCTCTGTTGTATGGCTTCTATCACACACGAGGCATGAGACTCAATGGCTCTTACTTAGTCCTGTGGGCAGGGTAGGATTAGAGTTTGCATTTTACAAATGAGCAGCAGCAGGGACTTGTCACAAGAAGGCCTTCATCAAAAGAGTAGACTGGGGGTGGGCAGGGATTTCCCCTACCATATTCATAGTTATGTACCTGCTAAAGCACACTTAAAAAGAAAATGTCTGCTGTAACCAGTCTCTCTCTGTCTCACCATCCAGCTCCCAAATAACCAAATGGAGATTTATTATTAATTATGAAAGCTTGGCCTGTAGCTTAGGCTTATTTCTAACTAGCTCTTATAACTTAAATTAACCCCTTTCTATTAATTTACCTCCTGCATGGTGGCACACAGCTGTTAGCTCTCCCTCCACATGTCCTGCTTCCTCTACCTCCTGGTGATTCTGCCTTCTTCCCAGCATTCTCTCTGCCCTAGCTATTGGCCATTCTGCTTGTTATTAAACCAATCCAAGTGACACATCTTCACAGTGTACAGAAAGACTATTCCACAATAGTCTGCAATATGTTTAAGGCTTGGAGGAGGTAGAATAGGATGAGTAGAGAGATGATAGATGGGATGGTCAGATGTATAAAAAGAAATAAATGGATACATTTATGGCTAAACAGCCTGATTTATATCAAAGAGAATACAAAGTCCTAAATCTGTGCTCCCTGTGACCTTGATCCTATTTTTTTATTTTTTGAGGATTTATTTATTTATTAAGTATACAGTGTTCTGTCTGCATGTATCCATGTAGGCAGAAGAGGGCGCTGGATCTCATTACAGATGGTTGTGAGCCACAGTGAGGTTGCTGGGAATGAACTCAGGTCCTCTGGAAGAGCAGCCAGTGCTCTTAACCTCTGAGCCATCATCCCAGCCTCCACATGATCCCATTCTTGTCCATTTGTTCCAAGGAAATGATTCTAAAAAATAAACTTTCCCTGGCCCCCTCTCCCAAATTGTAGTAGTTTTGCTTCTAACATAGCAAAAGTATGGTTTAAACTCGGAAGGCAGAGAGGCAGGTGGATCTCTGCAAGTTTGAGGTCAGCCTGGTCTACAAAGTGAGTTCTAGGACAACTAGGACTGTTACACAGAGAAACCCTGTCTGGAAAAACAGACAAGTGTGGCTTAATGACCAAAGGCTTGAGCCATTGAGTAAGTCACAACAGCATGGCCAATCAGGTGACAGTGTAGAAAAAATATATAATATCAGAGTTGTTTTACTGTCAGCCTTGCTTTTCACTTGCCTGAAACAGAGCTGGAGAGCAAACCCCCACCTCCTATAGGAGTAGTGGGTTTGTTCTTGCCAGTGGGCAGGCCAGTGCAGGCATTTATAAACTGTGAGGAGGTCATGTTACATGCGGGTTGAAATTATGTAGCCTCTCACAACCACACTACTGGTGTCTCGCTGGAACTCTCACCACAGCCACTTACTTGTCGCCAGTGGGCTATTTGCTCCCGGTAAGTAGGTTGTAACTGCACCGGAGCAGCCAGTCCTTGGTCTGTGCTAATCCCTTTATCGCCGGTGCTGAGTGCTGGGCTCTGTAACCTGACAGAGGGTAGGGGTCGTCTGGTGTGCAGGCTCCAAGAAACTGTTGTATTCCCCTAAGGCTCTGTTTCCTCATCTTCCCTCATCTTCCTGTGCAGAAGGCCTAGGGACTTTTAGGACACTGCCAGACACTGAGCCTAGGAAAAAAGGAGTTAGTTCTGTAACCTGGACAAATAGTTCACCTTCTCTGAACATCAGGAGGAATAGACATTTAATGTCCAGGTCTAACCACCATACACAGTTGCAGGGGAGGTAAGGAGACAGCCTGAGGTGGACAGAGGTGCCATTCAGCCTGCCTCTCTCAGGCTCTACCTCAGGTAGGATGGGGAGCGCCATCCATCGGTCCTAAAGGAATGTGCAAGCCAATGGACCAGGATGAGATCAGGTAAGGGGAGTGGCCTGAAGTCCTACAGTAGGCTCTAACCTACAGCTGTTTGGAATTCAGTCTTAAATGTTCATTCAGCATCGGCCACAGATAAAAGTATTTGCGTGGACTTGGGCCCCCACGGGGAAATGAGGGAGCAGTGGATACAGGACTCCAGAGTCACGTGACCCGAATAAAGATGGCTACCGTGTACCAGATTTTTCCAGCTCATTGACCCACATTCCTGCAACAGAAAGCAATAGTTTCTGCAGATGGGATGCAGAAGCCCATTCTGCTCATGTTTCTACACTGTCCCCAGGCAAGGCACAATCAATGTGAACAAACCAAGGCCGGACCTGGGAAGAGCCACTCACAGGAACTCAGGGCCCAGCTGAGTCACCAGGCCTGGATGTCCACCTCATATCCTCTTTTATTCATTAACCAAGAATATGACCTAAATCCCATGGGCCATAGCCACTAAGCACATGAGGAAATGGATAATGACTGTGACACAGGCAGCTAAAAGCCGCAATTACCCTTCCTGACAGGAGCGTGGGACCTTTTTATGAAGAGTGAAATTTTTGCCTATAAATTGCGCTTGTGAGAAATCGGCAGGCGCTTGCTGGTGACCATGGTTACATCCTCCACAGCTGGAGGCAGCATTTCCAGATAGCTGATAGCCTAAGTGTCTGCAGATCACACCTGCACACTGAGCCTTGGAGACAGATTTAGAGGGAGAACTCAGGGGTTGGCTGCAGCCAAGTTGGGGTCAAGGCACAGAGGGAGGGCTCTGATAAATGCAGTGGCTAAGTCCCACTTCTGGGATTCTGGGGTAGAGAGCCTGAGCCCTGAGAGCTCTGCAAACTGCTCCAAAGACTTCCACCTTAGGCAAGTTAAAAGCCAGAATGATGAAGACCAACCCCCTCACAGTCAAAGAACCAGCTTTTATTAAAGGTGAGATCAGAAATTAGGCTGTTTCTGCCCACAGTTACGTACACGATGGCTCACGTTCATGAAGGTAACTCTGATCCTCATCCACTACGGCGAAAGAAGGGGCCTTAGGTGGAGGCCAAAAGGCAGGGTGGGTGGGATTCCTAGAGGAGCGATAGCTGTATCTGGCCTGATGACACCAGCAGCCATATTGGGCTTTTTTTATTCTTATTATTATTATTATTATTATTATTATTATTATTATTATTATTATTAGTTCACTGGCCACAGCTGTACCTAACCCAACAAACAGGCTGAGACCCTGATCCTGACATGTGGGTTCAATTAGTGTCTGTTGCTGGGCCTCTGGCTAGCTTTAATTTTCTTTATAGAAACTAACTCTGTTTGGCAGCCCCCACGGTTGCCCCCCATCATTATCCCTCAATCCTGTCATCACAGGTGCAAGCGTCCTCGAGCCTTATGCCTATGCTGTGTACCAGATGTCCTGTGGGTCCCCGTTCATCCTTTCACTCCATATATGTATGCGTGTAAAGTATCAGACAGGTGATGAGTTCTGGGCCATGTGCTGCTCTTAGGAAGTAAAGCGTATGTTGTCGTTAAGGGCCGTGTGACTCGTATAGCTCAGGGAGCTGACTCAGGAAGGTCCCAGGGTGCTTTGGCGACGCAAGTGTATATTGAAGCATCCAGGATCCATTGGGAAAGTGCTCATGGAGTGATGGAGTATACAAAACCCAGGGTTGAGTGCCTAGGACGGACTGCATAAACCCAACATGCTGGTACACCCTGCAGTCCCAGCACTGGGAAGGCAGAGTAGAAGCCGGAGGATGAGAGATTCAACGTCAACCTAAATATCCAGTTTTGGGCTACCCTCAGCTACATGAGACTCTGTCTCAAAATAAACTACAACACAAAAACCCAGGGTGTATCAAAGTTATCACGTGTTCTCGCTCAGTGCAATGCCTCTCTGCTCCCCTCCCAGGCCTCAGTCCCCAGAAGCTGCCTGTCCCTGGGTCTGGGCTTCATCACTGAAGGTCTCACAAGATTCTGTGTGTCCTTTAGAGACTTATGGTGGCTCAGATGATGACCTAGGGCTTTGATGTCTCCCCCTGAAACTGATATTTAATCACTTATGAGGTATTCAGCCTTCAGTGGGCATTGGTCCCTGTTTTCCAATAAAAGCAGTTAAGAATAAAATGTTTCCTCAAAATACACCTTTTTAAAATTATTTTATTTAATTAATAAGTTTATTTATTTGCTTAGCTTTGGCTCAAACCCAAGGCCGTGGACATCCAAGGCACCGGCTCTACCCGTGAGGTACACCCCTAGCTCTTGACTTATACCATCCGATGCACCTTTCAACAGTTTTCTGGAGGAGGGGGCATACATCCCACAAACCCCAGTGAATGGCTGAAATTGATGATAGTACTGACTTTGTACTCAAAGAGCTTCCAGAGTGAGAGAGAGAGAGAGAGAGAGAGAGAGAGAGAGAGAGAGAGAGAGAGAGAGAGAGAGAGAGAGTCTATTCATTAAGATGGCATGTGAGGAGCTAGCATGGTGATGCACACCTTTAATCCCAGCACCCAGGAGGCAGAGGCAGGAGGATCTCTATGAGTTTGAGGCCAGCCTGGTCTACAGAGTGAGTCCCAAGACAGGGCTACATAGAAAGACCCTGTCTCAAAAAGAAATAAAGAAAAATCAGACAAGTAACAGTTGGGGGGCTAGAGACACTTCAGAGGTTAAGAGCTCTGGCTCTAGCTCAGACCCTGGCTTCAGTTTCCACGTGGAAGCTCCCATTCAGTAACAACTGTCACTCCAGTCCCAGGAGGCCCGACCCCCTCTTCTGGCCTCCAAGGGCACCAGGCACACACGTGGTGCACAGACACACATGCAAGCAAGACATTCATACACAGAAAATAAAGAATTTTCAAAATTAAAGATAGCATATGATACAGAAAGATAGGAAACCTGAGTCACCAGAAATCCTCAAAGTCCAGAGATGACCACAGTCATATCTTAGTACCTCACTCCCCATACCGGCACTATAGACAGCTTTATATTGTGAAAATATTCCCATATCAACAAATACGTTTGAGCAAAATGATTTTAGTGATTCAAAACAGGAATGAATCTCACGTGTCTTGGTCCCAGAGTGTCTAAGGCATTCTGTAGAGTGTAAGAGGTGGGGCACAGGGGCAGCAATGAGTTATGGTTATAGACCGTCTCAATGACACATTTTGGGAAGGGACACGCCATTTCTCTAGTTTCAGCAAAGTCGAGAGTTAAGAGAACCAGCACAAGTACATGTGAGTATGTGCACACGCATGTATGGTCATACATTTGTATGAGGGAATGTGGGTGCATGTGTGCCACAGCATGCATATGAAGGTCAGAGGACAACCTTGGGAGTTTGGTTCTCACCTTCTGCCTGATTTGAGACCAACACTAAGGTTACGCTCCATCTCTGTGCCAGTCCCCATCGCCCTGTTGGAAATGCTGGGACTGTATCTGCACTCCACACCCAGCCCTTAGATTCTGGAGCTTCACACGCCCGTCCTCAGAGGGCAAAAACGTTCACCCACTGAGCCATCTCTCTGGCCTCTAACTTATCTTTTTAAAAGAAGACATTATCTTCCCTGGAGGTACAAGATGCCGCTTTTAGCTCCTTGTAATGTGAAGGCTGAACTGCCTCAGACTGGCTTTCCTCAACAGCAGCCAAGATGCTGCTGGACTTGAACTTCGTTTCAACCCTGGGAAGGGCTGGTGCGTGGTTTCTGCTGGGAGAGAGAGGGTTTTCTCCTTCCTTTTAATCAGAGCATAAGTCAATAAGCAGCTTGGGCAATAACGGCCACACTTAGAGAAAGCAAAGGCAAGGTCTCTATCTGCATTCACACCCAGGGTGGACAGTCTCAGCACTCAAGCATTTGCTGTTTGTTTTGGAGGAAACCAAAGCCAAAGTGAGCCAAGAGAATGAGAACCAAGGGCCCTTTAGTCCGAGCACTGCCTCTTCCCAACCACTGGAGCCAGCCCGGCCGACAATAAGCATTGCATCCGTAAATGATGCAGTCAGGGAAGCTGTCTGTGCAGCACCAACGGTTGGCCATGCATCTTTAGGTGATCTTGCTTCGCTCCCATGTAAGAGCCCACCTACCCCCAGGGATGGCGTCTCCAGGCGGTTTGTCATGGTTCCCATCATTCTCTGTGGCCGATTTAATTTTTCAGCGGAACCTTAAGCTTTGGAGAGGAATGTTATTGAGTTTTGGGATTTGGTTTAAGTCCCCTCTACTCATCTAGACTCCCCCACACATGCTCTGCCGCCTCGAGATGAGATGAGACAATGTGAGGTTTGTAATGATTTCAATGTGGAATGTCCCTCCTCTGACTCATATGTTTAAACATTTGGTTCTAGCTAGGGGCACTGTTTTAGGAGATTGTAGCCTTTGGGATTTAGGGTTTAAATGGTGGGAGTAGGTTACCCAGGGGTAGTCCTTAAAGGTTATACCCGCCCTGGGTTCTGGTCTGGCCCTCTGCTTGTGGTTCAGCAGCAGTGTGAAGATCTTCACCACACACCCCTCCCTCTCACCATGGCTTCCCTGTCAGATTACAGACTGAAAACAAACCCCCCCCAAAAAAACTGTCTCTGTTGGGTATGTGAAATAAGAAATATAAAAAATTGGTGCCAGGCAAATGGGGCTTTTGCTTGATGCCCCGGACCTGAGGTTCTGAGCCGTTGGAGCTGGTTTTCCTGGAGGAATAATGTAGAAGTTGAAGATGCAGGCTAAAGACGCCCTAGAAAAGTCTAAGCAAAGCTTAGTGGGCCATTCTGATGCTCAAAATGCTGATAGAAATGTAGAAAATAAAGACTGTTTTTGAGCTGGGAGGTGGTGGCATGCACCTTTAATCCCAGCACTCAGGAGGCAGAGGCAAGCAGATCCCTGTGAAATCAAGGCCAGCCTGGTCTACAGATCAAGTTCCAGGACAACCCGAGCTAGCTGCACAGAGAAACTCTGTCTCAGGGGTGAGGGAACTGATTTTGTGAGATTACTGATGGGAATAAGGCTGTTTGGGGAACTGTGGTTGAGACTACTCATATCACATTCTGGCAGAGGATCTACTTATATTTTTGCCTACGCTGTGAAAGTTTAGGTGATGCTGAACTCCAAAGTGACAGACTGATTTATCTGGAGGGGGAGATTTCAAGACAGACATGGCAGACAATCTGTGGCACTGTTTTTGGCAGCTGCTTTTAGCCAGGTTTATAATAAGAATTTAGAGTAAAAGCAGATCAGGAAGATGTGAAAATGTACAGTTTGAAGGCTGTGTGCATTTAAACTAGAGGACAAGCAGGTGCAGACAGGTTGCACCTGGCTATAATTGTTTTTAAAAAAAGATTAGCATTATTAAAAAGAAACCCAGGGGCCTAACATACACAATGACATGGTTCCAGTCCCCAGAACCACTACAATAAAAAAAAAAAAAAAAAAAAAAAAACTCCAGAGTATAAAACTGAAAAAAAAAAATGGAAGACTTGTTTGAAAAGAGAGTGCCAGCTAGGCAATGATGGCACACACCTTTAATGCCAGCACTTGGGAGGCAGAGGCAGGTGGATATCTGTGAGTTCAAGGCCAGCCTGGTCTACAAAGTGAGTTCCAGGACAGCAAGAACTATATAAAAAAAAACCCTGTCTCAAAAAACAAACAAAAAATAATGAATGAATGAAAGGAAGGGTGAGAGAGAGGGAGGGAGGGAAGGAGGGAGGGATGGAGGGAGGGAAGGAGAGAGAGAGAGAGAGAGAGAGAGAGAGAGAGAGAGAGAGAGAGAGAGAGAGAGAGAGAGAGAGAGAGAGAGAGAGAGAGAGAGAGAGAAGAAAGCTCCTCCTCATGGGTGTCCTGACTAGGGCACCTGGGGGAGCATTCTCCTCTCCCACTGTGCAGGACCCCGGAGGCTGCTGCTGTTGTGATCCAAGGGGTCTCGGCTACATCTTGAGCTGGCAACATGGCATGAAGTTGGTTATGCTGAAGCCAAAGCTTCCATGGAGACCTGTGCTGGCTTTGAACTGTTAAATGATAAAATGCCCCAACAAAAAGCAACTTAAGAAGAGAAGGGGTTTATCATTGTTCACACCCCCAGGTTACATCCATCACTGCAAGGGATTTATAGTACAAAAGCTTGAAACAGCTGCTCATGTCACATCCTCAGTCAAAAGCCGGGAGAGAATGGGTGCATGAAAGAAAATGGCCCCCAAAGGGAGTAGCACTATTAGGAGATGTGGCCTCGCTGGAGTAGCTGTGGTCTCTTGGAGGAAGTGTACAGGCGGGCTTTGAGGTCCCATATGTGCTCAAGCCATGCCCGGTGAGATAGTTCACTTTCTGTTGCCTGTAAGATGTGTGCCAGCATGCTGTCATGTGCTGCCATGATGATAATGGAGTAAACCTCTGAACTGTGAGCTGCTATCCCAATTAAATGCTTTCTTTATAAGAGTTGCTCTGGTCACTGTGTCTCTTCACAGCAATAGAAACCATAACTAAAACACGTCTCGTTTTCAGCTCTCTCTCTCTCTCTCATTTTTGTTTGTTTTGTTTTGTTTTCTGAGACAGGATTTCTTTGTATAGCCCTAGCTGTCCTGAAACT
Source organism: Cricetiscus sungorus (assembly GCA_030556225.1). NCBI lineage: Eukaryota > Metazoa > Chordata > Mammalia > Rodentia > Cricetidae > Cricetiscus > Cricetiscus sungorus. The sequence continues at coordinate 35,141,814 of JANBXA010000600.1, forward strand.
CACTCTATAGACCAGGCAGGCCTCGAATCACAAAGATCCACCTGCCTCTGCCTCCCAAGTGCACCACCACCGCCAGACTCTCAGCTAGTTTTCTCTAATTGCATTTAGTCTGGGGCCCCAAACCAGGGAATGGCACCATCCACTTTCAGGCTGGATCTTTCCCCATCAATGAAAGAAGACAATTCCCCACATACATGCCACAGGCCAACCCCGTGTAGTCATCCATCATTTAGACTTTGTCCAGGCGAGTCAAGGTTATGTCAGGTTGACAATTAAACCAACCATCACAAAACCCTAGGATGTTGGGGAGTCCTGGATACTGGAATGTCAATCAAGGAAAACTGCAGGCACCCAGTAGTGCTGGCCCAATAGAGGTACCTCTTATCCTGCAGGGCCAAAGGGCAGGTCTGACCAAACCCATGGAGCTTAGACAATGCCAACAGACATCAAAGGAGCTGGTGTGAAGTTAAGCAATTCGGGACCTACTCTGCAGTATCTTGTTCTGGTCTAATCTTTCCTGGCCATTGTTCTCATTCCTCCTTTTTGGAATGGGAGTGATTACTCCATGGTACTGTATATTGAAAGTATGTAACTTGTTTGAGTGATTTTTGTATTGTTTATTTTCTTATTTTATAGGAGCTTCTAGCTAAGAGATTGCCTTGGCTCTTAATAGAAACTTTGAACTCTGATATGTGTGTGTGTGTGTGTGTGTGTGTGTGTGTGTGTCAGTGCACACATATCATGGCATGTGCCTGGAGGTTAGGGGACAGCTTGCGGGAATTGGTTCTCTCCTTCTACCATGTATGCTCTGTAATCAGGCACCTTTACCTGCTGAGCCGTTTTGCTGGCCTGAGACTGGACTTTTGGATAGTGTTGAGCCTGTTAAGAATACAGAGCTCATGAAGTTAGTCTGGATGCAGTCTGCATTGTGAGATGGGCACCGGCCTTGGGAACAAATACAGAATGCTATCGAATCTGAAATGTCCCTCACAGGCTCATCTACTTTTACGGTTGTTTGGAAAGGTGTTGGACCTTGGGGTCACAATGCTTAGATGGCAGAGGTGGTCACCATGGAGGATGGGTCCTGTGATCTGGTTCTCTGCTTTCTGGTATGGTAGTCCACACGAGGACCTCCATCGCATGGCTCCACATCCACAGACAGCTCTCACTTCCCTTCCCTTCCCCAGGGTGAGGGATTGAGTCTCCCGTAAAACCATGAGTCAAACCAACTTCCTCCATTAAGTTGCTTCTGTCAGGTTCCTGAGCACAGAAATCAGGAGAGTAATTTACACAGAATGTAGGGTAAAAAGAGCCAAGGAAAGAACATCCTGACCCTGACCCTGACCCTGACCCTGACCCTGACCCTGACCCTGACCCTGACCCTGACTCAAACCCAGGGCCACACCTTGAAATCCCACCAATCCGTGGGGCAGTGGTGGCAAATGCCTTTAGTCCCAGCACTTGGGAGGCAGAGGCAGGCAGATCTCTATGAGTTCAAGACCAGCCTTGTCTACAGAGCTAGTTCCAGGACAGCCTCCAAAACCACAGAGACACCCTTTCTCGGGGTATTGGGGGGGAATATCCCACCAATCCCCGAGCTTGCTTCAAAATCAGGTTTCAAAAATCCACCAATCCCAAGCCACTCTGGAAAGCTCCATGCCTGCCCCCCAAGAAAACCCTATATAAGCTCTGTCTCCTGTTCATTTTGCTGTGCTTTTCCCCCAGAGGCAGCCACCCTCTTGGACTTTTCCTTCCCAATAAATCTCTCTAGTGAGGTTTGTTGTGCGGTGTGATACTCTCTCCAGAGCGGAGCCAGCTTTCACCGGAGCCAGATTGGAGCAGAGCTGTAACACTTTCCTGGAGCAGAGCTGTAAACTGCTGAGGTTACGTGACTGTGGCATTCCTTGGCTCCGGACTGCCAGGATACCCTTTTATCTGAGCTGCAATGCTTACGGAGTATACAAAGACTCATTTAAAAGCCATGTAACTCTGAACGAGTCACTTATACCCATGAATCTTGAAAAGTACAGACTAAAGTAAGGTTATGTCACATCAGCTATAGCTGGTTAGACTGTGAACAGTCACACAGATTCAGCTACTATTGTCCTTGCTGATTACATGTTGATTATCCACACTGAGGTTTGACCCGCCTCTCAAAACATTCATTTTATTTCATTTTCCTCCTAACAGGTTTCCAAGGAGACAGCATTGTGGGGACATTGAGGAGCAAAGGAATAAACTGCAAATTGATAGTGAAAGACCCCAGAACAGGACTTCCCTCCAGGAAGAGACCCCTGGACCCAAAGACCAAGCCGAGACCACAGATGCGGATGCAAACTGCAAGAGGTTTATTTGAGATACACAGGTACCTGTGGGCGACAAAGTCTCTCGGAGGACTTGCGCGCCCACAGGCTGGGGAGAGGGACTTTTATAGGACCAGGTAGCAAAAGCGCGGGTACAGAAGCGAGATGCATAGTTACAGGGGTCCCATTGGCCAGCTCAGATAAGGCATTGGATCATCTGAGGGCAAGTTCCTTACGTGTTTGGGGATCTGATAATAGCTGACCTAGCTTATGTTTGGGTTTTTCTCTGAGCTCTCTGCTCCCTCCCCAAGGCCAAATGTCTGTTCACAGATATCTTATTTGGCAGCCTGTGAGTACTGACCTTGTCCTGTCTTTTTACTTGTACTGACTTTTTACTTGTTTATGTGGAAGCCTTGCAAAATGGCGTTACCATTGCTAAGCCAGGCCTTAAGCTATTAGCCTCGAGTGGGGGTCTTTCAATAGTCTAAACTGGGCTCAGTGCGTTTTCATCTTTGAAAACTTACTTATTCTTCAACGCTATTCAGATGGAAGCATGGAGGCGTAGAATGATTTTCGGGCTCAAGATCACCCAACAAAAGCAGCGTGCAGTTGTGTGTTCCTTTTATATGAGTCCCAGGGAGGCAGAGACAGAGGGGTCTCTGTGAGCTCATGAAATATGATATAGTTGGGTGGATAGCCTCCTGCATCTCCCAGTTTTCCAGAAAGATCCTTATGCATCCCCCTGTGTGGTCAGAGGTTGAAGCTATTCTGTCTTTATGTCCTCAGAAAGCATCAGATTTAGTTAATCTTGTGACAGCTGTTTTGTTGTTGTTGTTTAGTGTTTTTGTTTTTGTTTTGTTTTTTGAGACAAGGTTTTTCTGCACAGCTTTGGAGCCTTTCCTGACACTCACTCTGTAGACCAGGCTAGCCTTGAACTCACAGAAATTCTCTCTCTGCCTCCCAAGTGCTGGGATTAAAGGCATGTGCCACGACTGCCCAGATAGCAGATTTAGTTAAAAATAAAACATGATCAGAAATGTATTAATGTACATGATTTATTGATTAATCATCACTTTGTATAGAATTTCCACAACACTCCTCTGACATAGGAACCTGCTTCTGCCCAGCTTGAAGAGGAGATAGCTAAGGCTCCAGAAGCCAGCTAATCAAATGGTCTGGAACTTGGACCTAAGGGCTGCAGCTCCTCCCTCACCCTGTCCTTTCTCAGACCTTCAGAAGAATGGCAGCGGGTGTTTCTCCTCGGTGTTGGCGACTGTTACTGCGGAGGACTGTGGACTTGGCCTGAAGGGCTCTTGTTCTGCTGGAAGGACAAACTGCCAGGTCCTGACAGCGCACCCCCTGCGGCTCTCCAGGCTCTTTGCCTTTCTCTGCCTTCCTGATGCTCCAAACCCATGCTGTTGTTGAATCTTCTGTCTCCTTTTTTTTTTTTTTTTTTTGTCCATCTAGGTCCTCTTAACTCCTGCAGCTTCTGGGTGGTCTCGATCCCTAGAGGGCCAACCCAGGAAGAGTGCAGAAACTCCCTGCTCCTCCAGATCCTAGCAACCAGGGTGAGGTCTGGAAATGTGTCTGCGTGTGGGAAAGGAAGGAAGGAGGAGCACAAAGGTGACAGATGACAGTGCAGGTCTGACAGCCTCACCAGAGTTCAAGTTCACAGCAGTGTGGTCCCCTGTCACTTCCCTGTCACGCACGCCTTCTGCAGTTTGGAGAAAAGTGGAGCAGGGTCTGCTTTCACTAGTCTTCTGGTCATTTTGAATGTTTTTGTTCTTTTTCAAATGATTAGATGGTTTTAGTGTGTTTTATGCTCTCCTCTCTCTCTCTCTCTCTCTCTCTCTCTCTCTCTCTCTCTCTCTCTCTCTCTGTGTGTGTGTGTGTGTGTGTGTGTGTGTGTGTGTGTGTTTTCTCATGACCATTTGACATAGCAAAGAGTGACAAGGAGTCAGCTGTCACATCTGTCACCTGTATTGAAGGGAGAGCATTGGATTGGGATGGCCCCTGCTGCTTGGGACTACATGAAGTGCTGGATGTCAGCCAGTCTGCCTTTGGGTTCCCAAAGCTGAAAGGCTTTGGCTTTACCTTGACAGAGCAAAGCAGCCAGCCCTACATTGAAGTGTTCTGTGTTCCTGCAACCACAACCCACAAGCCTGGTCCTTCGGAGAATAAACTTAGGGCCAGATGAAGGCAGAACCACTATATATAACATGTATACTTATACACTTGTTTGTTATACGATGTGTGTGTGTGTGTGTGTGTGTGTGTGTGTGTGTGTGTGGTACTTGGGGTTGAACTTGGGGCCTAACACATGCTGAGCAAGTTCTCTATTGCTGAGCCATACTCTTTAATTTGAGACAGATCCTCACTAAGTTGCCCAGTCTGGCCTTGAATACGCCATCTTCCTACCTCAGGCTCCCGAGGCTCTGGGGTTACAGGTATGAGCCACTGTACCCAGCTGACAGGCCACTCCTACAGAGGACATTTTCCTTGCATCATAGCCATCCTCACTACATGCACACTGCAGTCACTACAGACATGCTGTCCCTTACAGACTGGGGACTTACATGTAACACGATAAATAAAGACCAGAGACTGGTATTGAGGCTCAAGCTCCAAGCAGAGCAGGTGGCCACCAGCTCTCACCACTGCCTCAGGCTGAATGGGCTGACCCTGCTGCCTCTCCTCAGTGTGGCTGGAGAACCCTGAGACTTCAATGTCTTCCTCTCTTCAGTGTGGCTGGAGAATGAATGCCTGATACTGAGACCTTGCTCCTGTCTTATATATCTCCCTAATGCTGGGATTAAAGTGTGTGATCCCAGGTGCTGGGATCAAAGGCTTGAGCTGTTTCTCTTTAGGACTGGATCAATCCTGTGTAGATCTGAGTGGCCTTGAACTCTCAGAGATCCATCTAGCTCTTAATCCTGAGTCCTAGGATTAAAGGTGTGTACTACCACATACCACAACCTCCTAGCTTCTGGCTGCTGGGATTAGAGGTGTGTGCCTGGCCTCTATGGCTTGTGGGTGACTTTGCTTTTCTGAATCCTCAGGCAAGCTGTAACAAATCATAAATAATATATCTCCGCACTTACATGAGTGCCCTGGACAGCCAACTCAACCTTTTTCCATCCCCTAAAGTCTCCTCTATGGATGCATGGATCCAGCTTCATTATAGGTCCAACATAGATTAATATTACTTTATTCGGGGAGAAGTCACTTACACAAGAAACAGATGACCACTGCCAATTCCTGCTCCAAGGATCCATAGGCTGCTCTCTGTGACCCAACCGGAAGCAAGAAAGTGAGCTGGGGTCGGGACCCCAGACCTAGTCCTACTCTCAGTCACATCCACACCTGTGACCATGCCCAAATGGACTTGGTCAGTGCTACAGGTGCAGGAGGTGTGTGTGTGTGTGTGTGTGTGTGTGTGTGTGTGTGTGTGTGTGTGTGGCTATCTCACCACACTTCCCCTTTTAGTCTTAAAAAAGGATTTAGGCTTGATACAAAACTATATACAAAGATAGCAAATATCAAGTGTGCTCTAGGAGAAGGAAATGTAGGAACATACACACTTAAGACCTATCGCCCAGTGAGCTAATGGCAAGAACTACATTCCTCCACAGCCTTCTCTTTCCCTGTACTCTTGGTCCCTGGACTAGGATGCCTGCAGCGAGGCCTGGGCTGTGACCCACTGAGGATGCTCTGTTACTTTGGGGGACTGAATTCACTAGGCAGAGAAGTCGGGTCATTTTGTGTGTGCCCTTGATATTCTGGTTCTCTGTCTACACGATCCCTGTGTTTTGCTCTGCCCGGCCTGTTGGAGGGACAGACAAATGCACACACTGTGACAGCTTCAGAAATGCAGGAGGGTGGGGCAGATAGAGTGGGGATGTGAGCTTGCGTCCCTGGGTGGGCCAGTAGAGGGCTAGATGAGAACATGCTTTCCTACTGTGGGACACTGCTACCATCTAGTGGTAAGTCTGAAGTTGACTAGTAGGGTAGAAAATCTTATTTTCATCAAGGTCCATTAAAATCTCACTCTTAAAATCCTGCTGTTCGACAGACGTTGGTGGTGCACGCCTTTAATCCCAGCACTCAGGAGAGGCAGAGGCAGGCAGATCTCTGTGAGTTCGAGGCCAGCCTGGTCTACAGAGCTAGTTCCAGAACAGGCTCCAAAGCTACAGAGAAACCCTGTCTTGAAAAACCGGAAAAAAAGAAAGGAAGGAAGGAAGGAAGGAAGGAAGGAAGGAAGGAAGGAAGGAAGGAAGGAAGGAAGGAAGGAAGTCTTGCATCTTGCTATTCAAAGGGCCACACAGGGTTGACAATCACAGGAAGATTGTCATTAAGTGCCATGTACTTGAGATGACAGACTGGGGTGACTGCAAACATGAACGAAGCACCCCAAAATAACACTGTGGACAAGGAGCAGTGGAGACTGTAGTATGCACACACTGGGTTTGCATCCTTCGGATGCTGTCTGGGAACTGCAAGGAGTGTGCAGGACGCTATTTCCCTGGGCTATTAGGGCAAGCCTTCCTAACTCCAGTTCCAGGATCCTTTCTCAACAGTGTTCAGGCCACACGGTTTGAGAGGAAGGGAAATGCAGTTTTGTTCTCATGAGCCTCAAGCAAGCTTAGTATGCTTCAACTATGAACCAAGCAAAACCCCTATGTGTCCTTAGGGCAGATTCAATCCTGGCCTTAGCTGTGAAAGCAGGGCCACATCTCCAGTAAAGCGTAAGACAAGAGTGTGTCTGTGACTGTCTCCTGTGCCCAACTCAGTGGATAAGGAGAAGCTGCCTGGTACTAAAAGGTGCGTGAAGCAAAACTAATGTCACGTTAGAAGGATTTTTCACTTGACAGGACTCAGGGTATTTATGAGCACAAAGCTGATCCTGTGGTGGGAAGCAGTAGGGCAAGGTCAACAGCCATCTATCCCATCCCTACACTTTCGCATACATGCACACACACACAACACACACACACACACACACACACACACACAGGCACCTATAGACACAAATGTGTGGATGAGGTTCTCTTAGTTACAAATGATATTGAAACCAAGTTGGCCAAAACTAGAAAAAGGTAGTTTATTAGGAAGCCGCTGGAATCCAAGGGAGAACATAACCACCCTTGTCAAAGCAAAGGGAGCAGGGTGGCTTAGGCCTGCCAACAGTGTGAGGACATGCTTCTCAGACTGCAACAAACACACGTGACCAAGAATCAGTTAAAGAGTGGATTCTGCCTCAGCTGATCTGGGGCGGGGCCTGATACTCTGCATTCATTACCTGTCTGTTCAAACTGAGTACCAAGAGTGCAGAGAACTGCCGTGCACGTCCCCCACCTATACCTCCCTGCCACAGTGGCCTTGATCCCTTATTAAGGGGAAAATGTGCTGCTCTGTAGGGGTCAGCGTCCTGCCCTGTACTAACCCTAAGTCAGGAGGGATAGGGCAGGCAAACCCACTTTCCTGGAAGCAGGTGGGTAACCAGCCATGGCATGAGGCATCTGCTTGTGGCTTCCACGTGCCTTTGTTCCTGCTGTTTGTCAACACCATCTACTCCCCACCCAGTGTCTTCCACAGTAACCCAAAGTTGGGTTGTTGACCTGTGACTTATGGGTTCCTGAATCCCCCCCCCCCAGCCTATAGCCTACAAGATGGACACTTTGGGGGCCTGGGGTGGCTCAGTCCTGAATTTGGATATCAAAGCCCCATGGAAAGAGCAGGGCAGAGCAGACACCTGTAGTGGGGGGAAGGGTTGTCCTTCTGTATATGTTCTCTTATTGGTTGGTGAATAAAACACTGATTGGCAATTGGCCAGGCAGGAAGTATAGGTGGGGCTAGGAGATGAGGAAAATTCTGGGAAACAGAGGTAGACGGAGTCATCATGTGAGCCCGGGGAAGAAAGGATGTGCCAGGCATTCTCCAGTAAGCCAAGACCATGTGGAAATACATAGATTAATAGAAATGGGTTAATAATTAAGACAGGGCTAGCCAATAAGGAGTCCAAGCTACCGGCCAACAGTTTTATAATTAATATACCATCGTGTGTTTATTTGGGGCTCAAGAGCAGCGGGACCCTGCTGGGCCAGAAAACTTTCATTCAATACTGTGGTCCCAGTGCTCAGGAGGTAAAAATGGGAGAAACTGGAGTCTCACCCATGAATCTAGCCAGTAAGAGAGGCTTTAAACAAGGCCTCAGTATCTATCTCCCAGTCCACTGAAGGTAGAGCGATTTTTGTTGCCTTTCTTCAGGTGAGAAAATAGGTGCCTCCAGTCTACCATCTTGTTGCTGCCATTAAAAAAATATTTGTTTTTCTCTTGGACACTTGTGAGTACTTACCTGCCTGTACATGCACCACCTGCATGCAGTGACTGAGGTCAGCTGAGGGAACCAGAGCCCTGGACCAGGACCCATCTCTCCAGTTTGTTTTGGTTTTTTAGAGACATGGTTTTTCTGTGTAACAGATCTGGCTGTCCTGGAACTAGCTCTGTAGACCAGGCTGGCCTTGAACTCACAGAGGTCCACCTGCCTCTGCCTCCCAAGTGCTGAGATCAAAGCCGTGCGCTGCCACCATTTGTTTTAAAATATGTCTTTATTGCTTTCTTAACCCTACCCAAGCCACCTGGGATGGAATCTGAAGAAAAGCCAGGTATGGAAGCAGCTGTCCCACACCTTCTTTTCCTAGATCTAACTCTGGGAAGGTTCCACTGCTGGTGGCCAAGTACTCTGAGGCTGACTGGTCAGAGAGCTCCAGCAATCCACCTGTCTCTGCCTCCCAACCACACACCATCAGTGTTTCTGTGGTTGCTTAAGATCATGTTTGGGTCATCACACTTGCAGGGCATATTTTACCAACTTAGCTCTCTTCCCAGGCCCTTTTCTGACTTTGTTAATTTTCTTAATTCCTTTGTGACTTCTTAATTCCCTTCTTGGTTATTTTTTTATGTGGGAAATTAAAGTTGAGAACTTCACAGACATGGGTAGCTGGCCTGAAACCAAAACTCAGTTCGCCTTCAGTCCTTACACTAGGCTGTCTTTCTTGCACATGCCATCTCCTTTCTGGAGATAAGGCAGTGTGCAGATGACCCTAGAATGTTCACAGGATCAAAGGGTCAAGCCTTGCCCAGGAGATAAGAGGGAGTGTGTCGAGTAACAAGTCAGGCTGTGTCCCTAACAACCCAATCCCTCTCCCATCAGGTAAGGCAGCACAGACAGGACCACGGGCGTAAACATGAAATATGACTAGCCAGCCACTTAGGAAGGGCCCCTCCTTGCCTGATCCATAGTCCAATTCTATCTTTGAAGGACCATCTCTCCGTCCTTAGTGAGCCCCTTCCCAGCTGCCAGACTGTGAGGTTCCTCAGTCCACTCCCAAGATCCTTCCAGAGGAGCTTGACATGAGGGGCCGGTCCACAGTCCAAGGGTCTTTGTGGGGGAGGAAGTAGGAGAGGAACCTTTATTAACAGGCAGAAGTGTGTCCTTTTTGGAATGCCAGAGAGCCGGCTTCGACACTTGAACCTGCGATGGCTCCAATAATGTGATCTAACTGAAAAAGTCACCAGACTCACGGGGAAGCGCTGTGTTACCTACCCTAGAATCACAAGCAGAATGTGGCTGAAGACGGAAGACTCAAAGGTTCAAGATTTAAAAAAAAAAAAAAAAAAAAAAAAAAAAACATGCCTAGCCGGGTGGTGATGGCGCATGCCTTTAATCCCAGCACTCATCAGAGGCAGGCGGATCTCTGTGAGTTCGAGGCCAGCCTGGTCTACAGAGCAAGTTCCAGGTCAACCAAAGCTACACAGAGAACCCCTGCCTTAGAAAAAAAAAAATGCCTAAAGGGGAAAGTGACTCTGAACACTCAAGCATGTACTCTGCGAAAAGGAGCAGGGCCCAGTCAACAATTTGCAGTTTCTGGAAGAAAGGCAGGCATGTATAAATGAGTCTTTATGGGGTGGGGGAGGCTGCGGGGACAGAATTGGCTGCTCCTTATCTTTTCATCTGTTTTATTGTCAGATAGTGAGTTCATTATATAAATCTTTCAAAATAATGAGATATTACAAGAATAGTTTACAAGTCAGCTCTGATTGCACAAATACTTGACACAGGAAACTGTCTTACAAATACATACGTTTTCTTACAAGAATACTTTAATAAAGAAAATAAGTCTCTATACGTCTTAAAGCAAATTTGATTCAGCTTCTTCTTCCGACCCTGCCATCATTCTGGATTCATTTTATAGTATATGTCTATCATATCCTGCAAGGCAAATTACACCCCGAGGCTGCTTCTCTAAGATTCACAATGTTAAAGGGCCTTAGGCTTCCTTTTCTGATCTTCCCTGAAAGGAAAAGAATTCTTGCATTCAGGATTGAAGAGGTAATTTTAAAACATTCCTTCCGAACTTGGATGAAGTTAGCCACCATTCTGAGTGACTGATCTTTTAGGCTCTCACTCAGGCTAGACCAGCTGATGGTTTAAACCTGCAACATCAAGTCAATAGTTGGTACACCAAGAAGAGAGCTTGGGAGCATGGACGAAATACCAGGACCAGGAAAACAGCAGACAGTGATCAGAGAACACTCTCAAATTCAAGGTCCCTCCCAGCTTGGGTGTGGCAGTAGTTGTATAAAATACTGAAGAACTGAAAAAGGCTAATTATTTAGGCCAGTGGTGTTGCGTCTCCAAAATGCCAGTGGATACAGAATCTTAAGACAGACTCTGCATCCGGCTGAACTCAATGGGTGGCATTCTTCTTATGTGGTGGCTTTAATATACTCTCGTATATAGCCACTTGCCCTGAGCAAGTGATGCTGTATGCCAGGGGAACAGAACACTGACCACATCTGCCTAGAGACAGGACCCACCAGGAAAAACATGTGCTTTCACACTGTCCCTCCACTGTTACTGGAAAGTGGGCCCACTTGGCAAAGCAAAATGCAAACTGTCTTTACTTTTCAGGTAGCATGAATTAACATCAAGAAATTAGAGTGGCATTCTGCAGTCCAGTTCCTGAGAGCTTGGGGATAATATCCAACACCCTTCTGGAGGTTCTCATCCAGCTCCAGTCCCACAAGCTTAAAAGCACGTGGGAACTAAGATAAGAGGTGTGTCCCATTCATTTGTATTCCTCCTGGCTTTTCCCCCACCCCAGTGTAACAAACTGCCACAGGATCTTACCCAAGTGTGTAGCAGTAGATGGAAATGAGTTGTTTTGCATTACCAGACAAGTCCCATCACATTATCAAGGGTCACATTTGCATATAACTAAAGAGCCAAAGAACATCTACTGCAGTGACTTTGCGAATTCAGCATAGTCGATGTATCCATCGTTGTTCTTGTCATCATCTCTCAAAACGCCATCTATTATGTTAATCAGTTCATCTTCGCTCATTACTGGGGCCTGTTCACTCCCCTCCTGTGGGAAAGTAAAGAGGCGATGAGGTGCAGGATTTCAAAGGCATGTTAGCAAATGCCCGAAAAGGCCATGCTCGACTTATCTAGAAGCTGTCAAGGTAATGTGTGGCTGCTTCTAGGAATCCAGACTCATATGTCAGATAGTGTCAATTTATAAAAATCCACATGAGAAACTACATATGCCAGTTACAAGAAAGTTGTGAGCACTGGGCAATGGTGGTGCATGCCTGCAATGCCAGCACTCGGGAGGCAGAGGCAGGCGGATCTCTGTGAGTTCTAGGCCAGCCTGATCTACAGAGAGAGTTCCAGGACAGGCTCTCAAGCTACACAGAGAAACCCTGTCTCAAAAAAACAAACATTGTTAAAAAAAAGATGTAACCAAAGCAGAGCTTTGCTTTTTTGCTTTAAAAAATTACTGTTTACTCTTTTTTGGTTATGAAAGTCATGTACACTCACTGCAGAAAGCCAGGTCGGGGTTACAAAGAACTGTTAGTCAGAATCTATGGCCTACACTGCCATCCTAAAACTCACTGCCTGAGCCCTCTGCACAAGTCACCTAAGAAAATGGAAACAGTGGCATATGGACACCTCAGGGTCAAGGCAGGAGGAAGAAAACACTGCCAACCGTCAGAATGTATGCTCCCTGAAGAGAAACCACTGTCCTGTTCTAGAAGCTGGGTAGGAGGGCTGTGGCAGCTGCAAAGCTGCCATTCCCGGGTTGGCCAGCTCTCCTTAGTCACATCTCCCACATCTGTCTTCCACATCTCTGGCTGCCACCGCCTCCTCCCCAGGTACCAGTCTCACCTCCACTCACCATCCCTAGCACAGAGCATCCTCCCGAGACAGTGCTGGGGCTCCCTACTGCCTACAGAGAACCCCACACTGAACCTGTGGTGATCCTCCTCTCCATCTCCACCCCGAGCCCCTGTGGCACAGGGAAAGATATTAAATCTGGAGGCACAGACCTTGATGCCAATTCCTTTAGCAAGAAAAGGGGTAACAGTGCCAGCCCTGCTCAAGGTGGCTATGGAGCCTGAGCCACCTCTACTTGAAGGTGCCTTGGGACACCAGGGAGTACCGCACAATACGGCATGACCCCCAGCTACTCCTAAAGCTCTCTGTCCCTTGGTCCTGGAGTCACCATTCTCCTCAAATGAAAACACCTCTTTCCTATGCTCTACGCTGTGCATCGTGAACCTGGTCTGTCTTTTTAGGCTGGAGCCTCAGACTCCAGATGCAGCAGAAACACTGAAGCCTTGGCCCAGCCTAGACACCACTCTACCCGGACACCCTGAGACTGAACTCCATGACCTACCTCCTTATGGACATGAGTGATGGCCGTGGACAGTTCTAAGCCATCAAGCAAATCGTTGCCATCATAATCATGCATTTTGAAATAGTGGAGCTGCAGTTCTTGAGGGGACATCTCCGTCTCTGGTTTGTCAATGACACCTTCTAGATGTTCCATGATATGCCTGAGAACCAACAGTCAGAACATGCCAGAACCTTAAGAATGCTGACAAGTAAAACTGAAACCAGTTCAGAAACAGACTACATTCAAGGACACAACACATAGCCAGGGCCGCAAAAGGAGTCAAATACGAACATCAAACATCACCTGCTTCTGAGTGGGAAGCACTGAGGTGCCTTCTCTTTACTGTTAGGATTTGCTTACATTTTTGAGCTACCAATTTTAAAAATAATTTTTTAAATAAAATTTAGAACAGACAGGGTGGTGCATGCTTTTAATCTTATTCAGGAGGCAGAGGCAGATGGATCTCTGTGAGTTCAAGGCCTTGTCTACACAGCAAGTTTCAGAGCAGCCAGGGTTACATATGGAGGCCCTGTCTCCAAAACCAAAGGATAATGTGCAAAGTTTACTCCTCAAGAAAAGATTTGGCATCCAAACATGTCACTAAAAAAATTCTGTCAGAATCAGGAAATCATAATTATATTCTGGACTAAATTCTGACATAATTCATTGTATCTAGGTTTCGAAATCCTCCGCCTACGGGATGATGAACACAGAGTACCTTACAACTAAGAGTTCCAAGGGATAACACCATCCTTGAAAAATGTCCAGGAGCCCTACAAATTGATACAGAGGGAAAGAAGGTAGGGAGTGCCCTGTGTGCTAAAACTGCAGCTGATGGGAAGGAACCTGGAACCCCAGCCCCGACTGAACACATACTCTTGGTCATGCACTGTGTTCTTGTCCAGACCCACGCTGCCATGATGGATGCCGGCCCCAGGCTCATGGGCCCTGGTACCTGGAGCATAAAACGTCCAGAGCAGGACACACAGGAAGGGAACTCTGAGCAGCCACAGGGATGTCATGGTTACCGGTACCTGGGAGGTGGAAAACACACAAGATGAAGGCAGAGCTCCAGAGCTTGGGTTCCTTCCAATAGCTTACATACATACATACATACATACATACATACATACATACATACACACACATACACACACATATACATATATACATATACATATACAAACCTAGGAGGTGGCAAGGCTGCTGACAAGAGTACTTCAAACTGGCTTAGCTGTGGGACTGGAGCTGGAGCTCGGTGATATGGCACTTGCCCAGCATGCACTAGGTCCTGGGCCCCATTCCCAGGACCACAGAAAAAGTCCAGCTCTGCTACTAGTTCTCCTGGTTCCCATCGCTCAGTTGGACAGTGGAGGTCCACACTGTTTCCTGATAGAACGTCAGAGGGCTGAGCAGTCACACAGGAGTGTGAAAGGACCTGAGGACTAGTCCTGCCTATAAGCCCACAGAGAGACACACTTCCTACTGGAGTATAACAAAAGCAGAATGAGGAATTTTCAAAAAAGGAGTTCTGAAATAATCTCCTTGGGTGAAGGAGTATTGGAGGAGGGGACTGGCACGCCAATGCCTTAGCCAGGCCTAGACAAACAGCAGGGACGCTGGCCGGGTCTTGGGGAATGACCACAGCCAAGTGTGAGCAGGTACTGGCAGTAAGCTTGGTCTCAGGGTAGGCAGCAAGAGCAGTGGCAGGTGCAAAGGTGAACGGACTGTACATGCTGAGCCAAGAGGCTGACATTTCCTGAGAACAAGAGATGAGATCACAGGCTGGCTTGGCTGACTCAGCCACTGGCTTGATGGAAAGGGATGGAGTGAGGTAGGACTGGGGACAGGGCCATAGGAGCTGAGGGAAGCAATCAGGCTGGTCACAAGAACCTCAAAGCAAGGCCATTACCCTACCCTATCCACTTGCCAGGGTCCTGAGGGGGGCTCAGAACTAAACATGGTGAGAGCATTGGAAGGGGAAGTTACAGAGAAATCCAGATTACATCTTTTTTAAATTTATTTTTTCCAATTCCAGTTCTCCTTCCTCTGTCCCTCCCCAACCCCCCCCCCACTGTTCCCCACCTCCCACCTGCTCCTTGGAGAGGGTAAGGCCTCCCCTAGGAAGTCTACTAAATCTGTCCCATCACCTCCTTAAGGCAGGACCAAGCCACCACCCCACCACCCCCAACTTAGTAGGCTGAAAAGGTATCAGATTACATCTTAATGGCACTTGGAACAACAAATGGATCTTCCAGGCAGTTCAGCCACCTGGCGAGCTCCCTGAAGACCAACTTAGGTCACAGCACAGGTATTGGCACCAAGGGTTCAGCAGCTGCTGCTTCAATGCAAAATCTTGTCCTTTCTGGGCTTAGATTGGAGACTCACCTCAAAGTGGCAGGTGAAAGACAGCCCAGGCCCTCAAATACATACAGCCTTGTGTTATCATCTCAAAAGGCAGAGCCAATTCCTCCAGGACTAACAGTAGCAAGACCCCAAACCTTCAGCAGTAAAGATTAAGTGTAATGTCAGGTCCCCCCTTAACACTCCATAAACTCAGAGTACAGTTCTCAAGCTGAGCTGTCTCCTCCTTGTAACCAGTGACTGGGAAGCAGACTCTAGCCCTTCGTGCATCCTAAATGCTCTCAGGGAGGACCCAAGAGTATGCTATCCTATGACACAGAAATTTCCCCGATCTAATTTGTCTACCTCCCGCCATCCGTCCCTGTGATGGGAGCAACAGCACTTGGGAAACAGTGGCAGATGAATCACTGTGAATTGGAGGCCAGTGTGGTATACACACTCTCTCTCTCTCTCTCTCTCTCTCTCTCTCTCTCTCTCTCTCTCTCTCTCTCTCTCTCTGTGTGTGTGTGTGTGTGTGTGTGTGTGTGTGTGTGTGTGTGTGTGTGTGTGTAGGTAGGCAGGCTTGGTTTCAGGTGTCTTCCTTAATTGATCTTGAGATCTTGTCTATCCCCTATTTCTGCCTCCCAAGCACTGAGATCATAGGTGGCTGCCATACACGCCTGGCATTAATGTGGGTGCTGGGTATTTGAACACCAGTCCTCAAGCTGCAAGCAGTTTATCCACTGGGCCATCTCCCCAGCCTGCTGCCAAGTTCTGATGTCAGTGTGATTGAGGGTAGAATTTGGATGCTGTCTACCAGAAAGTTGAGTTGGGTGGTCACTGAATCCAAGGCACCCTTTCCTCTACCAACATGGCTGGATCCAGTTGGGATGTATATCTATGGGGATGTTTTCTACTCAGGTAATACCAAAGAGTAACCGAGTGACTAATAACCACAGAACTGTGAGTCCAGGTTATCCTTTCTTCAAGGGACACAGCAAAAAAGCCAAGAACTGGAGACTGAAGTTTCTGTCTCACCTGGTCCCTCAACTGTTTGGTCCCAAATAAACACATAGAGGCTTATATTATTATAGTTTGGCTTATGGCTTGGGCTTCTTATTTATTAACCCATGTCTATTAATGGCTGCATCTCCACTAGCTCTTGGCTTGCCAGTGATGCCTGGACCTCTTTCTTCCTCGGTAGCTACACAGTATCTCTTGCAACTCACTCCCCGAGTTCCTCTTCCCAGAATTCTCCTAGTCTGGTAGCACCACCTATATTTCCTGCCTGGCTACATCTTGCCTGCCTATTAGCCAAAACAACTTTATTCATCAACCAATAAAAGAAACAGATATTCACAGCATACAGAAGGACCTCCCTCAGCAAAGAACCACTGAGAATACTGTCACAGGTTCCTAACCAGAAGATCCCACAAGCACTAACTACAATGACAACGGGTAATGACTGCCACCTGTCAAATTAAACTGTCCAAAAGAAAACAGTGCTCCATTCTGTCCAAAGAACAAGTTGCATCATCTATACTCCCATTATTTAGTCCAAGGCCATGGGCACACAGCTTGGAAGAGAAACCTCAGGTAGAGAAAAATCCAGATAAGGAGAAACTGATTGACTGACTCTCCTTTCCTAAATACAGGCAGATGGCCATGAGTAGTGCAGCAGGACATTAGTTTAAGATGTGTTACATTCCTTTGTGCTGTGGAATATTTGTTTAATGGTGCAAAGATGTGTTGCATTCTTTTTTTGTTACTTTTGTTTAACTCTGTAAGGCTGTGTTACTTTGTCTGCCTAAAACACATGATTGCTCTAAGAGCTGAATGGCCAATAGTTAGGCGAGAGAGAAATAGGTGGGGCTGGCAGGCAGAGAATAAAGAGGAGGAGAAATCTAAGGAAGAGAGAGAGGAATGAGAAAAGGAGGAGAGGAGGGCACCAGGGGCCAGCCACAGAGTAAGAAGGAAAGAAAGGAATACAGGATAAAGAAAGGTAAAGAGCCCAGAGGCAGAATGTAGTTAAAGAGAAATGGGATAATTTAAGTTAGAAAAGCTGGCTAGAAGCAAGTAAAGCTAAGGCCAAGCATTCATGAATAAGTCTCTGTGTATTTATTTGGGAGCTGGGTGGCAGGCTCCCAAAGAAAAACCAAACACCCAGAGGGAAAAAAAAAAACAAAAAACAAAAAACCATAAACACTACAGTATAGAGCCTTATTTTGATGTGCCTGCAGTCTTGGAAACATAACTATCCCATGTTCTCCTATAAATGGTTCATTTATAGATTAGCACAACTACTTACATACTCTGACTATTCCTCATTTGGGGGAAGACCATCTTCAATGGAACGTACAGCTTTGGGAAATACCCACATACAGCAGCGAAGGAGTAAATGGATATTGCTAAGCCCAACAGCCCCATTAACCCGAAGACCAGTGGGGTGACAATACAGCCATATCACCCTAGCATCCAGAAGGGGCTTTGGAACATGACCCATGCCTCAGCATTCATCAGATCCTTGATCCAACAAGGTTCCTCTCACTGCTCCTTCAGTCTCTGTTCCACTGACGCATCAGATCACCCAAAGACTCTGGCAGCTAACACCGCCTACTTCCTTGTCTGTTTTCTTCCTTCCTATTTTTCTTTTTCCCCTTTCCAAAGTCCAGGACATTACGTACTGAACAATGCTGAGCTGGCCTGGGGACAGCGTGATCAGAATAAGATGAGATGTGGCACAACAATGTGTTAATCTTTATCTCTGACCTAAGGCTGAACTCTCCTTCGGCCCATTCCCACTCCTGAGAATGCCCTGGCCCACCCTTCCCTCCAATTGTGTCATTATTCCTATCGGTGAGGGTCCACCCTAGCAACTGTTGTCAGCTTTTTTCTAAATCCAGGGGCTCTTAGTCCAGAATGTACACTCAAGCAGCCACATTTGACAACATCCAGACATCCTGTACCCAGAGTCAATGCCAAAGAAAACTGGCCAGCACTTCTTACTTTGCTAGCTCCAGGGTCTAGAAGTTAAAGTAACCAGTAAGTCTCCAGGTTAAAGACACCTCTAGATGGGCTGAGGTTGAAAACGTGTCCTGAACAGGTTGGCGTTTAATAATTTGATCTATCTGTTCACTGGGGGGGGGGGGGGAACCAAAGAAAAGGCACACTACTCTTACACATTTAACCAACAGTCTAGTAACAGAAAGAGCAGACCTGCAAAAGCTGTGAGAACTGGGCTGTTGACACAAGCTGACTCCTCTATCACAGATCACAGCCTGATGCAAGACGGAGGCCACTAAAAGAGGCACCCAAGGGGTGTCACATAACCCCCACTCACACTTGGAATGACTCGGGAAGCATGAGAATAAATATTTCAACCAAAAAATATTTGTGCCCCTCGTAGTAGGAACATAGGGCAGTGAACACCTAAACTCAGAAAAGACTTGGGTCCAATGCAGGAGCAGAATAATCAATCAATTGTGGAGGGAGGGGTCTTAAGTACAAAAAAGGTGAGTCACAACAGGCTGTGCAAGAGACTCAAAGGGCATGCGAATCCACAAAAAGGCAAGGGAATCAGGGGCAGCGAGGCATATGGGATTTGTTTGGAGACCGCTTCTCTAGCTGCCCTGTATTGGATGAGTTGAAGAAGCTCGGGAAACAATCAAAGGAGAAGGGGAGGCTGAGTCGCCTGGGAAGGAAGGTGTGTGGGAAAACGAGAGTTCTGACTGGGTTCGACGTCTCTGAGGAGTGCAGGTGATAGCCCAGGCCTCTGGTTTGAGGCGCCATGCTCCGGAGAGGGCTAACAAGGAAAACGAGCATCCCTTGTCTTTCCAACCGCCCAGGCTCAGGCTAACCAATCCCACCGGGACAGCAGGACCTGTGGGGCTAACCCAGGAAGATGGGGCAGCCGGGGGCGGATGGAGTAACGCCCGCGGCCCTCGTGCTGGCCCTACAGCACTGACACCCAGCCCCTCCCCCAGGGCCGAGCGCGGGGCTCAGCCCGGCAGACGCGTCTGGCCCCGAAGCCCCCTCGGAAGTCAGGCGGCTGCCGTGGGCCACAGGTCCCGCTGCGCCCGGGTGGTCGGCGCCCTCCACCCCGCCGCTCTGACCTCCCATCCCGAGCCTCAGACCCCGGAATCTCCCGCCGACCTCTGCCCTGAGAGTCAGGCTTCCCGCCCGCAGGTTCGCTCACCCTGACAATCGCCCAAGCGGTCGCGAAGCACTATAGCATGAGCCCTGCCAGCTACCGTCCGCCGGACGCTTATTCTCGGCCCGCCGGACCCGCCCCCCGAGCCGCCCGGCCGCGCACGCGCACCGCCTCCCACCAGCCCACCGGGACCGTCGGCCACGCCCCCTGGGCGGTCCGCTCCCACTGAGTCCACGTGTCCTCCGTCGCTGGCCCGACGGGCCCCGCCTCCTAGGGGCGACACCCAGCTGCTCCAGCCACCCGGAGCCCCAGCGGCGCGCCAGTTGCTAGGCAACCCCGGAAGCCCCGGGACGTGCCTCGACGTGGGCTGTGGGCTGTGGGCTGCAGGATCCGGATGGGGCGGGTCTCTCGCTTCCTCCCGTATAAGGAGAGTAAAACCCCAAACTCCTGTCTGGGTAAAACAGCTGGAAGATGCCATTGCTCACCCACGGCCCTACGGTTCCCCAAATCGGCCCGCTTCTGTTTTCCTTTTGCTCCATTTCTCAGGCAGCATCAGCGTTGATGCCTATCCCCTCACGAGCTCCATCAAGTCTTTATGGACGACCCAGCCTCTGAAGTTCTTGGCATCGTCTGTTTTTATCATTTGAGAGAAATCTGTATTTAAAAAAAAACGATCCTGCCGTTCAGTGACTATGTATAGGTCGAATGGATGTACGAACTTAGGAACTGTACATTTTTAAATTCTCCCGTTTGTATCCATAAAGATACTTAATCGTTTTGGGTTGTAGGGTTTTTGCTGTTGTTGTTTGTTTGTTTGTTTGTTTTTCAGACGCACCTGCATCAAAGAGGAGAAAGAGTAACTGTCTTGCCCTCCCACTTTCATCCAAGATTAAAATTTCAACATTATCCCATAGGGAGCAAACAAAGTCCCAGAGTCCCTAAAGAGATTATTAGCACAACGTTCCATCTCCTTTTGAAGTTTAGTTTAATTTGATCCAGTTCATATCGGTACCCTACACCCGCTGTGTCTCTATCCATTCTGTTCATTAGATCCACCACAGTTGAGTAGCTTCTACCTATGAGGCACTGTTCTGGGAGCTACAAATGCAAGTAACTTCAAGTCCTTTTTTTTAAGATGCTCAGTAACTGGTAACTGGACTGTGTCCTCAGTCTATTTAACCAATACCTCCATCTTTTTTTCTTTTTTATGGGAGGGGGCAAGATTTCATGAAGCTCAGTCTGACCTCTAGCTTACCACGCAGATGAGGGGAACCTGGAACTCCTAGTTCTCCTACCCCCACTCCCAGACTTTTTTTTTAATAGGCATTTTGCCACCAAGCCAGGCAGTTCACTTTTTCTGTGGATCCTATCTTTTGTCATCTCTCTACCTGATCATTCTTAAGCTTGTCTTCTGGTTCTTTCCCACAGTGTGATTGAAATGGCAATCCCCACGCAAAGCCAGTGATCTCTTCCAGCTTGCTTGCTTTACACGTGATGCATTTCCCTTTGTTTTTTCTGACACCCGCATTCTTTGTTCTTCTATGTAGCTGGTTATTCCTTCTTGGCTGTTCTGTGTACAAATAAAAATGTGTCAAGGTCCTGAGTGCCCTTCTCTAATGACACAATGTGATTTCATCTAGTCCTGTGCTTGAAAAGCCAATTGCATGCAGGTAAACCCCAAGAAGGTTTTTGTATGCGTATATGTGATGTATTTGTATGTGTCCATGTAGGTATGTGTGTGTGTGTATGCCATAAATCTACATCAAATCTTCCTCTGTCCCTCTTCTCATGTTTTGAGACAGGGTCTTTTGATGAACCTGGAGTTAGTTCATCAATTTGGCAAGGCTAGATGACCAACCAGTGAGCTCCAAGAATCCTATTATCTCTGCACCTCCCTCCCTGAGCACTGGGATGACAAACTCTTTCAACCCTTCCAGGCATTTTTAAGGGTGGTTGTGGTCCAAGCTCAGGTTCTCATGCTTGTTTGGCAGTACTTTCACAACTAAGCCATCTTTTCCATGTTTGTTTGTCTATAGATCACCTCTCCTTATCATTTTTATTTTTGCTGGTATTTTGGGGATTTTTTTGTTTGTTGAGACAGGGTTTCTCTGTGTAACCCTGGCTGTCCTGGAACTCATGCTGTAGGTCAGGCCAGCAAACCCACAGAGATCCACCTGCTTCTAAATCCCGAGTGCTGGGATTAAAGGCATTCGCCACCACCACCGGGCTCCTTATCATTTTCAGTTCCTCTTAATAACTGCCTACTTTTCATTTACTTTTGAATGTGTAATGGGCATCTCAAGCTTAACCAACCCTTCCAAAACCCTGACCTTCCACTTCAAACTTGTGTGTCCCTCAGTCAATGCTGTAGCTAACATTGATAATCATTTGGTTGTTTGAGGTAAAAATCTTGGAAGTCTTCATGATTCCAGCACCTTTGTCTAAAATCTTTCAGCAAATCTCTTTGTGCTATCAAAACACAAGACTTTAAAACACATTTACACCTCTTCCTTCTTCCTTCTATTCCAAGGACCCGTCCTCCACTGTGGGAGCCCCAGAGACAGCTTCCCAGCTTACTATCATTTCCGTCCATTCTTGCCCATTTGGTCCACGGGTGAGAAGCCACCTCTGTGATTTTGAGGTGGCTGTTGTGTAACTTGTGACTAATCTGACTAGATGGTGAAAGGGTCTCCATTCCAAACTGGAAAGTTGGTGAACCTCTTTTAACAGTAGTAAAACTGCCAACTGGCTGTCAATTGCTGGACCTTGAGCGTGGTCCACATGCCAAACATAGCTGGATTCTAAGAGAACTGTCTAAAATATCCATGAGTACTGACCTTTGTTAGTAGCTTTCTACTTCCTTCAAAGGAATGGCAAATCTAGATTAGAAACAGTCGGATTTGAAAGCACAGATTGAAGAGGATCTTGGTCTGCAGCCTGTTAGCTGAACTGGCCAAGAGCCCCATGAGCTGGAGCTTTGCAATAGGTTTCAATGACCTATTTCCTTTGTGTGCTTAAGTTTCAACCAGTACAAGTGGAGAAAGAGAAGAAAACAAAACAAAAAATAAAACAAAACAAACAAAAAACACTTCATTATGAGAAAGAGGCCCCAAGTAGCAAGTAGGTGGCATCTCCTTCCTCAAGTGTGACATTGAATGGCCTGAAAATGATGTTTAGTCTGTGGAGAAGATTCTAGGGTGGGTGAAAGTAATACTTCAATTTACAGCACTTAGTGTTGCTATGAGTGTTGAAAACTATATGAATGTGTGATTGGTGGACACAGGGGGAAAAAAATCCAGTTCAAGGCAATTACTGATAGTGTTCCTTTAAACATGTATCTTGTTGCACATATGTTCACATGTGGAAAGAGTAAATTGACATATGTAATACAATGTAATTTAAGGACTTTTCTAGGTGAGCCATTTTACACTGACTGGACAACATCTAATAAACTACTGACTCATGTATCCTTCAAAAAGCAAGCCTGATCAACAACATGCTGCCTCTGCTCAACCCTTTGGCCATCCCCAGAGAGCAGAATTCTCTCCAACCAGGAGTGGAATGCAACCAAAGAGTGTTCTGTAGAATTAGAAGACAGATTAAGGGTGGGACTTCTGCATTCTTCCACTAAGAACCTACTCCATTGCCAACAAAGAAACCTTGTTATTTCTGTTTGGCAGCACTAGATGTGGATTGCTGACTGACTATACCGTGTTTTCCATTCCCTGTTTTTCTTGAATAGAAACTCTTGCTGTCTGTTCACATTGCAGATTGAATGTGTTTCCCAGCAGCTATTTACATTGTGTGTATATATAGTCAAAGAAAAGCATGTGCACAAAAAAAAAAAAAAAAAAAATGTCCTAATGGGGTTGAGGAGGCGGTTCAGTGGTTGAGAACACTTGTTATTGCAGAAGAACTATATTCAGTTCCAGCACCTGTAGAGCCAGGGCTACTATCTGTTCCACAAATCGGCCGAAGGCCTAGAGATTGAAATAAGAGACAAGTCAGCGGGTCATTCATTCAATGGCAATGTCCAAATGCTGAATGCCATTTATTGAGGGGATGGGGTGGGCTTATCTATTGACTTACAGCACAGTGGAAAATAACAGGCTTAGTTCCTCCCCACCAGGTGTGTGTTAGCAAAACAGGAGGAGTACCAGTGATAACTGGGTGGGGGGGTGCAGGCCAACAGCTTCAGGCTTGCTGAAGGTGCCTCGGGGTCCATGCAGGTCCCTACTAGCACCCCCATGGGGGCTCACAACCATCTGTACCTGCAGTTCTGGGGAGATCTGATGCTGCCTTCTGGTCTCCACTGGCACTCATGTGATACACAAACATGCACACACTCCAAACACCTATACACATAAAAATTATAGTTAAGTGTTCAACTCAATGAGTTTTCAGAGAATACAATCATATAACTAGTACCCAGAACAAGAATTAAAACATTACCAACATGACAGGCATGGTGGCTAGGGCCTTTAGCCCAGGACTCTGGAGACGTAGATGGACAGCTCTTTCAGTTTGAGGGAAGCCTGGTCTACAGAGAAAGTTCCAGGACAGCCAGGGCTACACAGAGAAACCCTGTTTTGGAAAAACAAACCCAAATAGCACCCTCTCCATAAGTACCTGTTATCCTGGATGTAGCAATACAGGATGATTTTACTAGGTTTTTGTCTCTTACATAAATAGATCACACACTACATAATCTTTTGTTCAGCATATACAGTCTTGTTATGTAGCCCAGACTGGCCTGGAACTGAGTATGAAGACCAGCAGCCTCTAACAGACCCACCAGCCTCTGCCGCCCAAGTGCTGGGATTAAAGGCATATCCTATATGCTCAGATAGTTAGCACAATTTTGAGATACATCCTTGTTGGTGTAGTTTAAAATCACTCAGCCTCATTTCTGAATTCTATTCCATGGGGTCAGCATATATTATACACTGTTGTACTACTGATGAATGCCCAAAGAAGTTCCCAGGTGTAGGCTGTTACAAATAATTCTACTCTGAACATTGTAGAGCACGTATGTTTTACTGTATGCATGTTCACCTTTCTATTAGTTTTCACCAAAGAAGAGAACAGCTGACACACATGGAATGAAGCTGTCTCTTTTTGTCACATACAGCCAAAGTGTTTCCAGATGGCTGTGTCATGAGTGAGTTCCATCATTCCAGCATCCTTGGTACTTTCTTTTTTATGTTGGCAAGACATTTGTCCTTTAGCTTACCAGACACCATAGCTAGACCTGAAGGAGGAGTACTGTGGTCTGAATATGGTTTATTCCCGTAGAGCTCATACTGAAATTTAATTACCACTGCGGCAATGTCAGGAGGAAGGCCCTCTAAAGAGTGGTAGGTTGTTAAGGAAGATGAATGTCTTTGGAGGATGGGTTAATTCTTGTGGGACTGGATTAATTAACTCAAGAGAGCTAGTGGTTATTAAAAAAAAACTGCATTCATGATTTGTTTCCTTTGCATGGACCAACCTGTCACTTGTATTCCACTTTCTGTCTCGTGGTAAAGCAGCAGAAGGCCACCAGTGGTGTCATACTCTTGGGCTTCCCAACATCTGGAGCCATGAGCCAAAATAAACCTTTATAAAATGCCCAGACTTGCAGATTTTCCTTTGTTTGTTTGTTTTCTGAGACAAGGTTTCTCTACATAACAGTCCTCATCTCTATACCAGGCTGACCTCAAACTCACAGAGATCTGCCTGCCTCTGCTTCCAGAATGCTGTGATTAAAAGTCATGACTACCAATGCCAGGCTAGACTTGGGAATTTTATTCTAGCAACATAAGATGGACTAAAACACTGTATTTTATATGTACTGGACTCCCAATGTGCGTAGGAGCTGATGAGACATTAGGGTTAACTCCTTAGAGGATACATGCATACAGCTTGGGTGTGCATGAATTTTAGATAAGCAAAAAGCAGCAGCAGGAGCATGCTGGTACTTTGCTAAGTGGTAGCATAGTCTGCATTTTGAACCCCCCTTCGGTCCTAGCTAAAGAACAATGTGATAGCTGGATGGTGGTAGCACATGCCTTTAATCCCAGCACTCTGGAGGCAGACAGATATCTATGAGTTTGAGGCCAGCCTAGTCTATCAAGTTAGTTCCAGGACAGCCAGGGCCACATAGAGGAACCCTGTCTTGAAAACCAAAAACCAAAACCAAACCAAACCAAACAAAAAAACATGTGCTACAGGTCTAGGTATGATGCATGGAACTTGAGAAATCTGCTTTTCTGGTATGTAAACAAACTATGGCTGCCACAGCCCTTTCTCTTCACAGATGAGGCACAACAGTGATCACCTTTCACCCATGAAGAGGAGTCGTGGGGAACCTCAGAAAGACTGGTCCAATACAAAAATGAAACAAGCTGTGTATCTAATGTGAATTCAATTTACCAATCTCAGTCATTGATGGCTCAAACCACAATTTATATAGAAAGCATACAATAATTTTATAACCAGGAAAATGGTATTTATAAAAATTCACAAGTGTCATGGGCTACCAAGCTTGAAGATTTGATGGAGATGTCAAGATAGGATAGCTAGGAACATGCAAGAAGGGATAAGGCAGATGACAAAGGAGCAGATTTCCAAGTGGAAGTTTTTAGGTGTGGCCATCTCTCCTTTGGTCGTCTTCCTCAGGGAGTCTCTCATCAGAGAGGAGACATAAAAAAACCAAAGAGGGGGAGGCCATAGAGTATGATTTGTGAGGAAGACTTCTTTGGGAAAAAATCTTTAAAGCTATATGTTTCTGTCCTCTGTATTCTAGAAAGAGGGCTCCAAGGATTTATGGGGTAGCCCCTGATACAGGAAACACATGTGGGCCTGGTCCTGAGAAAGGCGAGGGGAGGGCCTGGGCATGAACTGTGCCCTCTGGGGGCAGTTCAAGTGAGACAAGAATCCTGGGGGCCATGCAGTTAATGCAGAGTAATGAGAACAAGTGGGTATGGAGTGGTGAGCCCTAAACAGGACATGTGCTCAGGGGCACCTTGGAAGAGGATGTGGAAAGAATGTAAGAGCCAGAAGACGCAGAGGAGCTTCCGACATGCTCTCTTCTGGATATGACCTGCCCAAGATCCCGCTAACAAGATCAGCCAACATCCAGCAGGGCACTAACTGGACTGAATGAGAGACAAAAATAAAAAGAGAAGTAAAGATCAGATTGGGGAAATGGAAAAGTAGAGGGTAGTTCTTTGGGGGTGGGGGAAGCAAATACAGAAGAAGGAGAGTAAAATAATAGTCAAAACATCTGAAAAATGCATAAGGAATTATACTATCGACTATCTAAAATAACCTAGAGTAAATATATATATATATATTTAAACTGTATGTATACATACTGCATGTCTGCATGTAACACACACACACACACACACACACACACACATCCATGTAGTCCAAATGAAAAAATGTATTTGTCTGTGTGTGTATAGTTGAAATAAACATTTCTTACTTTCTGTCTGGGCTAACAATGCTCCCTCTAAGAGCCAAACACCACCTACCAAAACCTCCAATACCAACCATGAGAAGCTCTCTTTGGAGTTGTTTTTCAGAGTTTTTCAAGAGACTTCTAAAACATACAGGCACCAGGCAGTCCTGGTGCATACCTTTAATCCCAGCACTTGAGAGGCAGAGATAGGAGGATCTCAGTGAGTTTGAGGCCAGCCTGGTCTACAGAGTGAGTTCCAGGACAGCCAAGACTGTTGTACAGAGAAACCCTGTCTTGAGAAAACAAAGCAAAACAAACAAACAAACAAACAAACCAAAAAAAAAAACCTACAGTCCTTGGTTGTCCACCAGAGGCAGGAGGTAAGTCCATATTATTAAAGATGCCACATACTTCGGACCTAGAGGCCTAGAGGCCTCTGAGCTAGAACTGACCTAAATTCCTCCTCCCTGAGGACTAATATTCATGGACCAGAATGCACATGCAAGCTTCCAAAGGAGCAAAGCAACCAGCAGTCCTACCCAGCTACGGCACTTATGAACCATAGTGACCAGCATGGCAAAATAACCCCAAGAGTGTAGTAGAGGCACACATACCATAGCAGTAACCAACAGCCCTCTAACAGGACCTGAGACCTGATCAACAAGAGCCTGGTACTGGAAACACAGCCAGCTTCTCAGGGCTAGTGAAGTCAAGGATCTTGAAGGAGAACTGGGACCACTAAACTGGCAGTCTCTAACCACATTCTAAGCATTTGTCCTTACACCCACAGGTAAGTGTAGTCCTCACACCACGTTAAGCACACTTCTCTTTACAGCAGAGACCATCACAGAAAACCACAGCAAATTAAAATGCAGAGTTGTGAAGCCCCCATCCCAGACCAGAAGGCTGGGGAGAGGGAGGCAGAGAGAGGCTGGGAAGAGACGCCATGCTGCCCAAGGAGTAATATGCTGGATTCTGGGTAAGCAGCAGCCTTGTGGTGATACAGACATTAACAGAAATGGGCTAATAATAAAGAGACAGCTAGCCAATAAGAAGCCTAAACCATCAGCCAAAAATTTAATAATTAAATGTTTCTGTATGTTTATTTGGAGCTAACTGGCTGAGCGACCAGGCAGAACAGGAACCTCTATCTTCAGACATGGCTGGTTTTTTGGTATTTTTGTTTTTGTTTTGTTTTTCAAGACAGGGTTTCTTTGTGGCTTTGGAGGCTGTCCTAGAACTAGCTCTTGTAGGCCAGGCTGGTCTCGAACTCATAGAGATCCGCCTGCCTTTGCCTCCTGAGTGCTGGGACTAAAGGTGTGTGCCACCACCACCTAACTGACAAAGCCTGGGTTTTGTCATTGGTTTTTGTTGTTGTTGTTGTTGTTGTTTTCTGGGAAAGAATACAACCCGAAAAGATCATAGGAGCGTCTAGAATGGGGAGAACAAAGTCAGGATGTTGATATGGTGTGGAGTTTATCTTAATTTCCCAAAGAGAAGACTTAAGACTAAGTGAGAATCTTGGTACAATTTGTTCAGGAGTTTTAGATAGCGCAAGGCAGTCCTAGAGAATAAACTGTAACCATTGAAAATTTGTAATGTTCATTTAAATGCTTTGGTCTCGAAACTTCTTTAACTACATCATTTGCACCGATCATCATCCCACGCAAGAGTTTCCTGTAAAGCCGTGTCAGCGTCAATGGTGACCCGTGTGAGCAAAAGTAGTTTTGCTCTCCTTCTGAAGCCCATGCAAAGGTTTACTGAATGTGGCTGTTAGCTATTATCCTTGCCCCATCAAGTCACTCTGTACCAGTCTCCAAATAAATAAATCGAAGGCTGGAGATGCCTATTGGCGGTAGAGAGCTTGCACTGGCAGGGTTCTAGGTTCCATTCCAGGGCTGAAAGGACAATGGTTCTTTCTGGGAAGGAACATCACAGTTAAAGGAAAGTGCATGAAAGCTACATCTTGTAAAACAAACTTCATAATCGAGAGTCAAGAAACAGTTTTGTTTCTTTCTTTACCAGTATCTAGGAGCCTCCAAACAACCTTCTGCTTCTTAAAGGTGACTGTTGGATTTATGGTAA
The DNA here is from genome assembly GCA_030556225.1 of Cricetiscus sungorus. Classification (NCBI taxonomy): domain Eukaryota; kingdom Metazoa; phylum Chordata; class Mammalia; order Rodentia; family Cricetidae; genus Cricetiscus; species Cricetiscus sungorus. The sequence continues at coordinate 35,170,887 of JANBXA010000600.1, forward strand.
TTATGCTACTGCTTTCCATTACCTTTATCAGGTTGAAGAAAACATTTTTATTCGAAGTTTTAAAAATTATGATTGAAATTCAATTTTACACAGACTTTGCATTTTTAGAGGGTCGTGTGACTTTTCTGCTTTAAATCTATTAATGTGGTGACATATTTTAGATGTTAAAGTGTCCTTGCATTTCTACCCTAAGATAAACCCAGATGTATTGATTTCCTATGGCTAATGTAATAAATTCACAAGACATGCATTTATTATCTTATAGTTCAAAAGCCCAAAGGGAATGTTATGTTCTCCACCAGCAGAAATGCATTTCTTTAGCTATTAGTGTGTGACTTAGTCAAGATTCTGTTTTGTTTTGTCTGGTTTTTGTTTTTCGAGGCAGGTTGCTCTATAGCTTTGGAGCCTGTCCTGGTACTCTCTCAGTAGACTATGCTGTCCTAGAACTCACAGAGATCCAACTGTTTCTGCCTCTCCAGCGCTGGGATTAAAGGCGTGCATTGCCACCGCCCCACATGACCATGGCAACTCTTATAAAGGAAAACATTTACTTGAGGTAGTGGCTCATAGTTTCAGAGATTTAGTCCATTATCATCATGGAACAGAGCATGGTGGCATGCAGGCAGACCTGATGCTGGAGAAGGAGCTGCCACATGTTGATATGCAGACAACAGGAAGGAGACTAACATACTGGGCAGTATCCTGAGCATAGGAGACCTCAAAGCCCTCCCGACAGTGACACACTTCCTCAAACAAGGCCACACCTCCTAATAGTGCCACTCCCTTTGGGGGCCGTTTTCTTTCAAACCACCACAGTGTGTATGTGAGTATAGGCATATATGCACATGAATTAGGTACCTGAGGAAGCCAGAGTGTTGAATCCCCCTCTGTCAACAATGGATCGTGATCAAATCCATCCCCAACTACCTCCATCCACTTCTTCCTCTTCTCTTTTATTTTTAAAAATTTTTTGCGATTAATATAATTACATCATTTCTCCTTTCCCTTTCCTCCTTCCAAATCCTCCCAAATATTCCTTCTAGCTCTTTCAAATTCATGACTTCTTTTTAAAAGATTGTTGTTACATACATATATGTATATATATATTATATGCATATCTACATTCTTAAACATAACCTACTCAATCTCAATAATGTTATTTATCTGTGAATAAAAAGGAAGAAAGAAAGAGAGAGAAAAGCAAAGGACATGGCTGCTCCTGGGTAAGGTGGAGAAGAAAGTTTATTGTAGATAAATGGGACATCTGGAAGACTCTTGAGTGGACAAGACCCTGAGTCATGTGAGGAGAGGGGAAGAGAAGAGAAAGAAGGATGGGAACCAGGGGCAGCAGCCAAGACGCCAAAGGTACAAAACAGATGGGTAACAAAGATGTCTAGATTATATAGGGAAGAGCCCCAGGGCTGAGGTTAGGAGGTGTGACTATGCCAGCCATCCCAGTGACAGGTAGGGACTCTGGGAGGCTGGGAGAATGGAGGCCAGGCCTGCTTTGATGTGTTAAATAGGCACCTCAGCCTTTTGTCCAGGGTTTGACACTTAAAGAGTATGCCTGCTTCGCTGTTTGGTACCAGGTAAACAACTGGTGTGCTTGTCCTTGGCAAATCTTCCAATTCCTTAGCAGCCTGCACTTCTGTAGGGCTGAGGCCACGTGGTCTTTCTCCTGTCCACATTAGATGTCTATTGTTGTTGTCCTTGTTCAGCTCCTGTCTAGGCAGTCATACTGGTGAGACTTTATGGGTGTAGCTTTTGATTTCACTAGGAGTCACAGTGTCACAGCAAACTCCTGGATCCTTGGGCTCTTACATTCTTCTCCTCTTCCACGAGGTCCACAATGTTCTGTAGGCGTATTTACTGGGATGGGGGCTCCACAACTCTGCATTTTAATTTGCTGTGGTTTTCTGTGATGGTCTCTGCTGTAAAGAGGAGTGTACTTAACGTGGTGTGAGGACTACACTTACCTGTGGGTATAAGGACAAAGGTTTAGAATGTGGTTAGAGACTGCCAGTTTAGTGGTCACAGGTTGGGACAGGGTTTCTCTGTGGAGCTTTGGAGCTTCTCCTGAAACTTAGTTTGTAGACCAGGCTGGCCTTGAACTCAGAGATCCTCCTGCCTCCGTGTGCATCACCACCACCTGGCTGGATGTCTGCCTTATTAGCAGCATTACAGCTTGTCTGTCCCTGTTCCTGCCATTTTTATTGCTTATCCACAGAGGAGAGACTCTAGCAAAGAGGACACGTGTGGACGTAATGTGCCAATCCTAACTTGCCATGGGGCAAATTCTTTGTTCAAAACTTGAAGAGAATGTTCCTCGGGCTTGTTTCATTTTGTCCATGTACCCTGGAGAATCTTTCCAACACTTCTTCTGCAAGAACTACCACCAGGCACTGTGGAAATATCTGATTGTGACTGCCTGAGCTTCTTACAATGCACTGGCAACCAGCTCACCATTCACAGGCATTTGTCCCTGTGTAAGTCTTCCTTGCCCTGTTCTTTTCCCGGACCAGACTTCTTACATGCAAATGTGTGCACTTAACTTTCTAAATCAAACCTTCTATGATGTGATAAATACAGTGGTTACCACACTAAACTTCTGATATGAACAAAATTCATTTGAGAGGTGATTTAGAACAGAGAAAAACAAAAATGTCAGCCTCCAGGAGTCTAGAGTTAGGGTTAGTCATCTTATTCCTTTCTTTCTTTCCTTTCTTTCTTTCTTTCTTTCTTTCTTTCTTTCTTTCTTTCTTCCTTCCTTCCCTTTTCTTTTCTTTCCTTTCCTTCCTTCTTTTCTTCTTTTTCCTTCTTCTCCTTTCCTTCTTCCTCTTCTTTTTTCTTCTCATTTTTATTAGCATAAGCATCCAGAAGGAATTAGATTCCAAAATTATTCATGAATGATTCCTTAACCAAAGCAAAACAAAAACATAAACAGCAAACTCTCATCTTTAGGCCACCACACATTGAAGCTCAAACCTTCTATTCTCATTTCACCCATGTACCTCTGTGCTGTCTACCTCTCCTTCTGCCCCTTCTTTCTCTTGGATAGCTAGATACCATAAAAAACACTTGCCTCTTAAAGATAAACTTCCATCAGAAGAGAAGGGGAAACAATCTCTATGGTACAGTTACATTATGGTTTCATTCCTAGTTAAAAGCCATTATGAATTTAGAATTGTTTTGAGAATACATCTTCAAGATATATACCAATTAATTCATTTGCTAGTTGGTACTTCTGCAGGTGGAGACTTTTCTCTGTTGTAGCCTGATCCCACCAGTTCTGTTTCTTTCTGCCCACCAGGTCCCTGCAGCCAGAGACTTAACCAGAGACTTAATATATTTGTAATTGTTTGGCCAATGGCTTAGGCTCATTTCTGATTAGCTCTCTCTTATAAATTAACCCATTTCTACTAATCTGTATATCACTATGAGGTTGTAGCTTACCAACGATGCCCTGGTATCTTTCCTCCCGGCATCCATGGCCTCTCCTCAACTCCACCTTCTCTCTCTCTGCCTGGCTTTACTCTGCTTAGCCATTGGTTGAAACAGCTTTATTCATCAACCAATAAAAGCAACACATATTTGCAGCACACAGAAGGACACCCCACATACTTCAGATGCAGAAAGTTCAATGAAAAATCAAGATAGGAAGTCTTCTAAAGTGACTTAAAAGAAACTGAATTTTATCTAAAATGTTTAGAAAAATTGTGGGTTAAAACCTTCAGAAGGTCATCCTCATGTTTGGGTAAGAGAGGAGCCTTCAGGGAGAGGCCTTTGGAACCTGACGAGAGAGCATTCAACAGGTCAGGAAGCAGGTGCATTCTATCTGGTCTGTTTTTGTGACTAACTTCAAACCATAAAGAGAAGATGTAAGGATTTACTATGCAAGCAGAAACTAGAGTGAGAAATAGCCCTACAGCTAGACCTCCCTAACCAGGCAGCATATTTTAAAAGAGACCTAGGAATCAGAAACTGAAAGGGGTTGCTGGGGCCAGGGTTGGGGGGGAGGGGCAAATCACAAGTGAGAGTGTTCAAGTTCCCATTTTATCCTTAAGCCCCAGAAGGAAACATGTCTCTAGAAAGACAACCTTACAAATTCATGATTGAAATAGGTACAATACTATCAATAAAATAATCACTCTCCACAGGTCCCAGAGTTTTGCAATTCATATGTGCTCAAAGGCCCTCAATACTTCTATTTTTTCTTTGCTAGAGGAAATCAACACTGTATATGGGTCTCTGTGCCTTGGAGTCCACTGAGGTAGACTTCTCCTTTTCCCAAGTGTCCAACCAAGAACTCAAGGGTCATGGTGTTCCCAGGGACTCTTCTTATTCAGTATGTGGGTGACCCTTTCTTGCATCCCCCAAAGGAGGTGAGCTGTAAGCCTGATTCATCCCTCTACTTACTTCTTAGAGTGCCACAAACCAGTTGTTAATTTCTAAGGAAAGGCAACATTTGTTCCATAGAGGTAAATCCTTTATTCTAGAAAACCAGGCACTGCAAATGTTCCCAGACAAACTAGAAAAAAGACAATGATGAGGATTCTTGGCTCCTACTGGCTGTTGAAGGTAACTTTTTTGATCCCAACTTTTCAGAAATTTCTATGTTGTTAATTTGACTTAACCAAGTCCTTAGTAACTTTTCCCTTGTGGATCCAAGCATGAATAGGCTTTCTGTGAGTTAGGATTGACTCTTGATGCTGTATATTTCCAGGCCCACCTAAGTATCAAACTTTTCAAGGTTTCACCAAGCCCGTACCTTCACAAATACCGTCAGTATGCTGTTGCAGACTTCCTTGCATTTCAGGGGCAAACCCTTTCCCTAGTCTAGAGATAGCAAGCAAGTTTGCATTTACGTTGGCTTTCAGGTCTGCTTTAAGCCGTATGCCATAGAGTTTTTGTTGCTCACTAAAAAAGTATACACTTTTGCTCATGGTGGTGGTGCACACCTTTAATCTCAGCACTCAGAATGTAAATCTCTGAGTTTAAGGCCAGCGTGGTGGTCTACACAGTGAGTTCCAGGCCAGACAGACTCCCTTCCATCCCATGAACTTCATTTTCTCTTTCTTTCTTTCTTTCTTTCTTTCTTTCTTTCTTTCTTTCTTTCTGATTTTATTCCTTCCTTTCTTCTTTTGATTTTCAAGACACAGTTTCTCTGTGTAACAGTTCTTGGCTGTCCTGGAAATCATTCTGTAGACCAGGCTGGCCTTGAACTCACAGATATCAGCCTGCCCCTGCCTCCTCAATGCTAGGATTAAAGGCATGCATTGCCCCTACCACCACCTCTGCCCGCTAGGATTTTGCAGTGTATCCCTGGCTGGCCTAGAACACATTATTGTAGCCTTGAATTCTCTTGATTCCCCCAGCCTCTAGCTTTTAAAAGCTATGGTAGCAGGTGTTCACCACCACATCCAACAACCACCAGTTTGCTATCTGCCTTTTCCCTCGGCAGATGTTACTAATACAATCCCAGCTGCTCCTTGTTCTTTTTTGCTGTAGGCTTTCACTCTGTTGAAAAATGTTGATCATTAGAAGATCAGAGTCTTGGCTCTGTTGGAGAAGAGCTGGGAAAAGGTCAGACACTTGGAGGAGCACTAGCAATAAATCTGAAGCCAGAGCTGCGTGTTCTCCCAGATCCTACACACAAACTAATGGCAGAGTCAAAGTGCCAAGCATCGATGCTCTCTGCATCCATTCCCTAGTGTTTGCCATCCCGGTTGACAAAGGAAAGAGGGGTCTCCTTGTTTTTGTAAGATTACCCCCATTCTGCCAATCCTGCTGTTCACTGTCCCTACCCTGGGGGTGACTCCCAGGAGCAATCTGCCTGGGTAGTGTGTTCTGGGGCCACCCAGGTCACGTTTTCACTCTCTCTGCCTCCTCCCTCCTTGGTGAAACCTAGTTCTGCGGAACCCCAGGTGTGCAGAGCAGCACAGCACTCAGGGGCGGGAACCTTGCCTTCCAGGAAGGAAAGGGGCTGCATTTAGATTCCAGGGAAGATAACCGTGGAGAAGCTGATCTTTGGATAGGGACTTGCGGTGTGATGAAGGGCGTCAGGAACCTGGGCTCTGATAAACTCGAAACGTATGTGTGTCCTGAAACTTGAAAACTTGAAGTAGAGGATTTCCCGACAACGAAGGGCACAAAGTAAGAGGACATCCGGAGAGGCTTCTGGGAGTCTACTGAAAAGTATGTCTTAACCTCGGAAATCTTCAAACTGGGACACATAGTGAGTTAAGTACTGGTCTTGGGGGTTTCCAGTGTTAGTTGTGGTCTGAGTGACATCCTCAATTCCCATGCAGGACTAACGGCTCCAGTCTCACCGAGGGCAAAGTGACGATGCTAGCTCGCTAGCTGGCCTGCAAAGTCCTGGCCCCTCCTTCCAAGCCCCGCCCAGAGCCCTTTGAACTTCTGGGCACCACTCGCCCTAGAGTCTAGCCCAGCCGAGTAGGCGCTGCCTGGCGCTCTGATCAGTCTCTAGACGCCAAAATGAAGTAGCAGTTAAGTGGAAAAGCTGTTGGGATCCGTCTTTAAGAACCCGGAGCAGCCGGACCGTGGTAGTGGTGCATGCCTTTAATCCCAGCACTTGGGAGGCAGAGGCAGGGGCATCTCTGTGAGTTCGAGGTCAGCCTGGTCTACAGAGTGAGTTCCAGCACAGGCTGCAAAGCTACAGAAAAAAAAAACCCTATCTCTCAAAAAAAAAAAAAAAAAGCAGCCTAAACCCAGCAGCCTAGAGTAGGAAGTCCTCCAGTGGAAAGAGGAGTCCGGCAGTTAAACATAAGCCTTCTCCAAGCCAGGGGCGTCCAAACAGTTAGGGACTTGGCCGGGCCGGTTTGTCCCCAGCCCCGTGGGCGCGGCACATTGCATCAGGCGAGCTGGGATCCCCAGGAACTCGGGGCCTGGGCTGTCCTGTCGGTCGCTCCTGGGATTTGTGACGTGCGGCATGCAGCGGCGGTGACGGGGCCAGCACACAAAGCCGGGCGGTCCGGGCGGAGAAGCTCAGGCCGAGAGTCCCGACGGGATGGGGGGAGGGAACGGGGAGCGAGGCGCCCCCGGGCGCCCGGGCTCCCCGCAGCATTAAAGTGAGCAGCCAGACAGCAGCGGGGGGCCGGCGGAGGGCGGGCCGCGATCGCCCGGCGCGCGCCTGGCTGCTGTGGCCTCGCCGGCCGCCTGCGCGCCCGGCCCGGCGGGGGATAGCCACGCCCACTCGGGGGTGGAGCCGCGGCCCCGGGAGGCTCCGCAGCTGGAGACGCCTGGGTCCCGGGCGGGGGCTGTGGCAGCAGCTGCAGCAGCGGCGGCGGCGGCAGCGGCAGGAGCTGCTGCAGCAGCGGCGGAGGCTGCTTCTGGTCTCTTTGGGGTCCCGCAGTCGCAGCCCCAGTCCAGAGGCTCGGGGCGGTGCGTTGGGCGCTGCCGCCGCTGCTGCTGCTGCGGACCCCCGGCCGCCACCCGGGGCCCCGCTGCCACTGGGGCCCCGGATGCGGTCTGCACTCCAGTCAACCCTGCCGGAGAGTGCGCCCCAGCCTGGACGCCGCCCCCGGCCTGGTCTCCACTTCTCCGCCGCACCTCCCATGACAGCTCCCGCACGAAGATGGCTGCGAAGGGCGCACACGGCTCCCACCTGAAGATGGAGAGCGAGATGGAGCGCTGCCGCGCCGAGGGCCACTGGGACCGCATGTTCGAGCTGGTCCGGCATCTGCAGACGCTGGGCATTTCCGGCGGCGGCAGTAGCAACCGGCGAAGCAGCCCGAGCGGCAGGTTCATCTCTCTGGACACCGGTGAGTGAAGGAAGCTGGGCAGGTTCGCCGGCTGCGAGCGCGCGAAGGGCACGGCCTCCTCCAGGAAGCGCTGCTGCTGCTCGACCGACTGTCTCGAGCCGGCGCTGGGCGCTACCCTCCCGCAGCCCAGGCAGTTAGGAAAGCCCTCTGCCCAAAAGAGAGAGAAAGAGAAAAATGACAAGCAGATTGGGTGTTTGGAGAGAAGAGAGAGAAAAAGCTTGTGCTCTCAGCCCTTTAAGGTCACGTAGGTAACCCTACAGTGACCTGGAGGCATCACAGAAGTGCATTGGACGGGACTCTTGCCACCCTAAACTGCCTACACTCCCTCATGCTGAGTTTGTTCCTCCGTGTCTTCTCTTATTTTCCCTTCAAATAGAGAACCGAGCTCTGTCCACAGCAGACTTTGACCGAGGCTTGTTGAGCGCCTGGGTAGGTCCGGAGAGAAGCCGCCGAGCCTCAGTTTCTTCTCCAGTTGCGGACACTGGCCCTCTCCAGCCCTGGCAGGGGCTTTAGCAGTAGGGCTGGTTTAGCTGGGCTGGCTCTCTCCCGTGCTGGGGCGGGAAAGCACCCCGCCCAGTCTCCAGCCCCAGATCCTGTTTCGGGTGCCTTGAGAGTGGTTCAGAGCACTCTTTCCCCCCTCCCCCGCCGCCCCGTCGTGTACACACCCACTTTTTCTGAAAGAAGCAGATATAAAGCCTGGATATAAAGAGTTTCCCAACACCACCCAGCCCAGGACGCCTCTTTAGGAGAGATGGAATGATTATAATAACAGAAATAGATGTGCCATTGCTTACTGTGTGTCAGACGAGTCCTCGGGACTTTAATCAAGCTATCACTCCTCACAACTGTTCCTATTTGCCGTACTCTATAGGTAAATAATTTCATCATCCAGCTAGGAAGTTGTGAAATCTGAACCCGGGATCTTGAGTACATCTTTACGTTTGTGTTGTGTTCTCGAAGACGCATAGAACAGACTGTCCACCCTTGCAGAGCGCCCAGAGTGGGTAGTGGGCAGGGTGGTGCACAGTTATGGATTGGACTATAGAGCTCAGAGGAAGGGCAGCGAGCTTCAGAGAAGCCTGCGTGATGTTTGGAAAGAGCAAGCAAAGTGCAGCATGCAGGGATACAAGAGGCCCAGCTGTCTGAGCACGGTCCCTCTTCCAGAGCCCAGCAGGAAAATTGCAGAGTCCCTTCTGGTGGGCCTGGTGAGGGTGGGACTGAGAATTGATGTGCAAGGTAGTAAGGTGTGGGAATCTGAGTGAGGCTGAGCCCCATCGCACAAGGTGCTGGGCCCAGACAGGAAGCAGGGTCTCTTAAGCGATTCCAAGGGAGGCTCAGCACTTGGCTAATCAGTGTCCCGGGAGGAAAAAGTCTAAGGAGCCAAGAAGGGAAGGGAATAATGGATTCAAAGATGGACTTTAAAATCAGACAGCAGGACAGTGTCTGTAGTCCCACCACCTGGGAGACAAAGGCAGAGGGCGGGCAGTTTGATGTTTCTGGGCGGTGTATTGGTGAAATATTTTACACACACACACACACACACACACACACACACACACACACACACAAATGCCCAAAACTAAGAGGTTGGAGCTGAGTGGTGGAGTCCGTGGGTTTGATGCTCAGCACAGACGGTAACCAGGAGCAACTTTGAATACTTATCGGATTCTTAATGTGCTTGCCCAATGTGAGATGAAGACAAGGTACTGCATTTCTAAACCTAACCAGATCACCTTCTACAGAACCCCTTTGGGAAACGTAGGGACAGCGTCAGTTAAACTCTTACTAATTACCCTGAAGTTGGGAGTTTTTTCCACCATCTTTGATGTGGGGAAAAGGTCACATAATGTGCACATTGGTAGAGCTTGTTCATGCATGAGTCCTCACCAGCAGTCTGGCATTAGTGGTGGAATTGGGACCTAAAGCTAGGACTGACCAGTAAAGACAGATGGCCTCTCCTCAGCTCTGTCCCAACCTGTTGCACATACATACATGCGTGCACCAACCAGAGGAAGGAAAGCAAATGGCAAGAACATCTTTGGATTGACTGCTATTTCCATTCTCTTTCTGTGGATTTCTTAGCTACTCAAGAGAATGGGGACCTATCTGGGGGGAAGAACAGTGTTGGTGTTAATCCCCCTAACTGCATAGGAAGGATGATCGTTTTGGTTTTTTGAGACAGGGTTTCTCTATTGCTTTGGAGCCTGTTCTGGAACTAGCTCTGTAGACCAGGCTGGCCTCGAACTCACAGAGATTGCCTGCCTCTGCCTCCCGAGTGCTGGGATCAAAGGCTTGCGCTACCAACACCAGTCTAGGCCAATGCCAGTCTGGGATGATCTTTTCATTGTTTATTCATCTATTTATTTTTGTGGATGTAATGACACACATCTTTATTCTCAGCACTGGGAAGAAGGCAGAGACAGAAGGATCTCTGAGTTTCAGGCCAGCCTGGGCTACATAGTGAGACCCTTGACACCCCCCTCCCCCCAAGCTGGGGGGGATCTATCTTTATTTTTAATTTTGTATATTTTAATTATGTGTCTATGTGTGTACAAGAGTGGGAGTGCCCTTGGAGACCAGAAGAAGCTGTTGAATGTCCTAGAACTAGAAGAATTATTAATACCTCACCTTTAACCCGAGCACTCGGGAGGCAGAGGCAGACTGGTCTCTGAGTTGGAGGCCAGCCTGGTCTACAGCCAGGGCTACACAGAGAAACCCTGTCTTGAAAATAACAAAAATCAAACAAACAAAAAACACTTCACCTGCCCTGCCAGAAAGAGCAGAAGGTCCTAAGGGAGGGTGGCTGAACCCCAGAGGTCCCCAGGACTTTCTGTAGAGGCTGAGTGGCCTCAGAACCTAGATGCCAGGAGGTGAGGAGGAGGAGGGTGCTGGCTCCTGGGCAGGCTGGCTGACGGTGCAGAAGTTGAAACAGAGCAGCCTCAGGCCTTTTTCCTGCTCCCTCCATGGGGCCATGGGGAGGTACTACAACCTTTGTGTGTGTTCTTCAAACTCACATCCGGTGTCGATTTGGTGAGCCAGGGAGAGGGGAACTACAGAGCACTGCCTGTGGCATGAGATCTGGTTGTGTGAAAACAAAGCCGCCCCGGTATCTTGATTTGAATTTTTTTGGGAGCAGCTCTTTTCATGACTTCCATTTGAGGGGCAGGCAGAACGTTCATGCAGAAGCCGGTCCCCTTCTTCCACCATTTAGGGTCTGGGGATCTAGTTCAGGCATAGTAGCAAGTTTTACTGGAGCTGTCCTGCACAGCCATCCAATGTTTTCATTTTGTTAACACTTCATTATGAAACACATTTTCAGTGGGGCCTGGGGATCAAACACAGCTTGTCAGACTTGTTAGCAAGCACCTTTCCTTGCTGAGCCATCTTAATGATCCTGGTGAACTGTGGTTCCTCAGCTCATGGCTGTCCCACACTTTACTAATTCAGTATGCATTAAGAAGATAATCACTCTACCATTACCTTCTCTCAAAAACCCCATCTGTTGGTTTTGTTTTGTTTTTTTTTGTTTGTTTGTTTTTTTTGTTTTTTTTTTTTTTTTTTTTTGCTGAATGATTTCTTCAGAGTGGGAAGATGGTTTTAAACACATCTGCAGTGTGAATGTATAAACATGGGTTCTCTCTCCCCTTCCCCTCACAAGGCTGATCATGGAAGGCCCCAGTCACCGAAAGCCTTTGGGTAGAAGCCACAGAAACTCCCTTGCCAATCAGATGTGAGGAGAGGGGGCTCCCTTGACCCACACTTCCCAGCTGCAAATGGGGCACATGTGTTTTCCAAATGTGAGGGCCAGGCAGGAGGCATTAGCTTCCAAGGGGCACCCTGGGACCTGCCCCTCCACAGCTCAAGAAGCCTGAGGGCAGCTGTCACCGGTGTTCAGAACAGTCAGGGGAGATGTGGTGACCCCTCAGTGATGCCTGCTTGCCTCTGCTAAGGGCAAGCATGGGGTGGGGTTGCCATAGGTCTGTCAGGAAACCGCCTTCATAACCCTGACAAGAAAAGCTGAATGCTCTGACCCAGGCCTGAGCGGGGAGCAGGTTTGGCTTTTGGAGGACAGGTGTGTGCTTATTCACCCAAACTCTCACTTGACAACTGAAAACTGAGGACCTGGGGTTCCCAGGTGCCTTTAGTTTTGTAGAATTATCAGTGAAGGATGGGTAGACGGGGAGGGAGCAAGGAGAAGAGGAACTGAGCAAAGGAAATAAAATGAATTCTGACCCCCGCTGAGTGAGAAGCTGCTTAGCCAGCAGATTTGGTGGTGGAGAAGACTGGGAGGGAGGAAGCCTTCCGGAGGAACAAGAGTAGACAGCTAGAGGGACTGGAGGTGCAGCGCTGATAGAAGCTACTTCAGTATCAACCCCTAGCATCACATACAAAAACAACGCTGACTCCAGGCAGTAAAGTGCAAGCTGCTCCTCCTTGTTGTGGGATTTACTACTAGCTTTCAGTTTAATCACGGAAGATTACAGACTATTGTTTAGCTGGGGGGAGGGGGGGCACTAAAGGTGCTTGTGCCGAGTCTGATGACCTAGGTTCTGTCCTTGAACATATGTGGTGAAAAGTCTCAGTGGACTCCGTACAGGTTGTCCTCTGATTTCCACAAGCCAGACATGGCCAAAGGGCACCCCAATCTATGAGACCACCCCTCACATATATTAAGTAAATTTTTTTTTTTTTTTAAAGTTATCAAGATCTCTGTTCTGAGATGCAGGAGTGACTTCTTGTTTGCCTGTGTTGTGCTGTTGGTTACAACCCTAACAAAACTGGTAGTCTTCATGAACTACAATGGGGGACTATTATCTACCTTCTGGGGCTATGCAGGTTAAATAAAACTGTATGATAAAATGCCTGGCACTTAGTAGGCCCACGACAAATACACAATCCTCTTCCCTCAACGTTTAGAGCACCACTCATCACTTTGGAGAGGGGGTAGTTTTTGATTAAGTTTCATCTCCACTGATCTTTCCCAAAGAAACAAGTCTCTATAAAAACGTAGAAAAAAAAAATACACAGCTTTTCCACCTTCTTTCTGATTTTTTTTTTTTTTTTTTTGGTAATCATTTGATGCAGTCAATTCAACAGATGCTTTGTCTGGTTTCTACACGTGCACTCCAGTTTTTACACATGTGGAGGGGGTATCATAAGCCAAGACCTGTACCGGTGCATACCACCCTGGGCAGGCACAGCTTTAGAAGGTGCTTCCATTTGTGGAGAGGGTCAGTTCTGGGAGCGAAGAAGCAAGTTTCTTTTGGCATGCAAGGTGTCCAGATGAGGGGCCAGGAACTCTGGGACAGCTAGGTGAGTGGCAGAGGTGGCTGGCACCATGCGGAAGTGTGGAGTTAAGCTTCAGAGGGTGGAGACACTCCTGGGGCTAAGGGGTGACACTCCTGGGGCTAAGGGGTGGGACCCTCTCACTCGGAGCTTGCTTGGAACCCTGCTGTGGCTTTCACAAAGCCAGGCAGAGCCCTGAGCAATGCGTCTTTGCTAGACTTCCGCCACTCCTAAAGACTGAGATTTGGAAATGAAGGTCGCCTTCTAGCCCTAGGTTGATTTAAATTTAAATTTTATTTTTGAATAGGTAATATACTCGCCTAGTTCAAACCTACCAAAAGTGTCCCAAGAGTGGAAAGCCCCACTGAGCGCCTGTTTCCAAGGTTTTGTGGTGTGTGTGTGTGTGTGTGTGTGTGTGTGTGTGTGTGTGTGTGTGTTTCTGTCACTTGAATGGAGAAACACAGTGGCTTATGACTACCTGCATTGTTGTGTGCACGCCTTCCTTTTTTTTTTTTTTCTTTTTATGGGGCAGGGTCTCACAAAGTAGCCCTGATTGGCCTGGATCTCGATATTTAGACTAGGCTAGCCTGGAACTTACAGAAATCTGATGCTGTTCTGTCGCTATCATGATTGAGCAAAGGCAGTAAAGTCCCAGGACAGAGCAGTGCTGAAAGCAATGTGCAGAGGTTGGTCAGAGCAGATGTTGCTAGACACACTATGGAACTGACATAGCTCCCTGCATCCGTTGACGTCCTCTGCTGAGATCTGGGGTCTGATTCACCAGACAGGTATTTATTAGGCTCTTCCATCAAATAGTTCCTCATCCTGCGGGATGGGCAGGCAGTGAGCACAGCCACCCGAGGCTGTTGGACTTTAAGCTTTGCACGCCAGACATCTGGCTCCCTGGGAAGTGTGTGTGTGTGTGTGTGTGTGTGTGTGTGTGTGTGTGTGTGCGCGCGCGCGCAGCACGCGTGTGTTTGTGTGTCTGACTCTGTGTGTGTCTGTGTGTCTATGTATGTCTGTGTGCCTGTGTCTGAGTGTCCGCCCCTCTGTCACAGGTGGCAGGAGTGTGGGAGTGACAAGATTGGGATTTCATGGTGGAGGTGGTGGTGGTGGGGAAGCAGCACTAAAACTAATTGCCATGTGATGAGGTATGCACATGAGCTATGTGTGAGAGGACTCTTGAAAATAAAGTCCTGTACATGTTCAATGCCCGGCATGCACTCATTGCTCTGGCTGTTAGGTCATTCCAAGCCACGCTAAAGTCACTAAGATAGAGCAAATCAATTGCACTCGACTTCAGAAACTAGGAGAGTGAACTGTGTTGCTAAGACACACCATACAGGTTCCCTCGTCCACGGTTTGGCTGATTGGTTCTTGCTCTGTCACCAGGACTGGCTTAGAACTCCCTGCAGTCCTCAAAGACCATTTAGGCTTATGGGAAATGCATCTTTTATTTCTTGGAACGGAGCCATTCATGTGCTGGTTAGGGGCAGTTAGGGACCCAGGATGTCCACTGTGCATATTCAAGGACTCAAGGATCTGTGTCCTGTTTTTCAGATGACTTCGGGAAATTGCTGCGAGCGGAGGCCCTTCTGGAGCAGTGTTTGAAGGATAACCACGACAAAATAAAAGACTCTATCCCTTTGCTGGAGAAAAATGAGCACAGGCTGACCGAAGCCAGAGATCACCTGAGTAGCGTCCTGAACAATGGGAAGCTGCCGGTGAGTCTCCAGGTTATCTTGCTCCAAAGGTCAGGGTGGGGCCGGGGTCTCTAGGCAGCAGATGTGCTCAGGTGGATTCCTCTGATAGAGATGGGGCGGGTAGTCCTGAGGTGACTCCTCCTGTCGTCTTGACGCTACAATCTGGGTGATCCTTGAAGTCCTGGCTAGCTCACGTCTGTGGAGATGAATGAAAGTTAGCCACCGTGCTAACTTCTTTTATCCACTGGGCTCAGGAAGTGCAGCATTTATCAAGGCTTCTCAGATACTTTTTACAATGACATGCCTTTAGCCGGGCTTCTGAGACCTGGGAGAGGCGGTCACGTAGCACCGTACCTGCTGTGACATCTGTACCTCTGATAGGACTCGCTACTTCTCGGTATGGTCTCCTGACAAAAAACTAGAGTTACAATGATCATAAGACTTGGACTAATTGAAGGATGGCTTCTCCAGGCTTCCCTTTCAGAGTGAAATGCTTTCTCATCTGTTCTTTCCTATTGGGCATCTTTGGGAGGGTATGAAGCAGAGACAGGACAGGTGACTAAAGATCTGTTTAGCAGGGAGATCTTTAATCTAAGCTGAGGAAGTCTTACAAGTACCCTTCCACTTGTCCAGGATTTGCGGTTCTGACTGTTTAGGTCGACAGACCAAGAACACTTCAAATTCAGTCAGGGTAAGCTAGCTGGCTTTCAGTGTTGCCTAGTGAAGACAAAAACAAAACAAAACAGAAAAAAAAAAAAACAAAAAAAAAACCCTTACGATACAGCAGTGGAGTTATATGGTTACCATTGCTCCATCAGAGAGAAAGACAGCTTGACATCAGAGGTCAGGATGGACATACTTCCTGCCACCAAGAGCAGCTTTTACCATAGTAATTATTTCATTGTAGGATTCATTCACTGCATTGTCCCTCTCCCCACAACTTAGTCGATGCTGTCATTTGTGCTCAGGGGTCTACCAGCAGCCACACCCACACATCATGTCCTTCCCAGCAATCACTGCCCGTGGCAGGTATTTTTTCTTGCTCTTCTCTTCAAAGCTGTGTTCTAGGCCTTGCCCTGCTAATGTCCTGACATGGGAAGCAAGGCCTGGCTGTTATTATCTTTCCTTCACCCACAGTGAAGATGGGGCTGGGTACTGAGGACCTGAGCCTATAGCTTGAGACCAGCACTCTGAAAGGCAAAGACCTGTGGGCCGGATTCCTCTGGGGGTGTGTCACCTGTGACCTTGATTGAGGAAACGGGTGGTCTCCAAATGTCCCTAAAAACAAACAACAAACAACAAACAAAAAATAGCCTTTGAGAGTTAATTGTAATCAGAACAGGATCCTTCAAGACATTGTGAGGTGTTGTTTGTTTTTATTCTTTTTACTGTTTTTGGCTTTTTGCTCTTTTGGGGGGGCCTGCCATCCGGCTTCCAAATAAATCACATGGAGGCTTATACTTTCTTATAAATGCCCAGCCTTAATTTGGCTTGTTTCTTGCCAGCTTTTCGTAAGTTACCCTGACTACCTTTTGCCTCTGGGCTTTCTCTATTCTGTATACCTTTCTTCCCTTCTTTCTCCGTGGCTGGCTGAGTAGCTGGGTAGCTGCCCCTGACATCCTCCTCTCCTTGTTCTCTTGCTCCTTCCTTCTCCTCCCAGAGTTCTCCTATTTATCCTCTCTGCCTGCCAGCCCCGCCTGTCCTTGCTTCTGCCTCGACATTGGCCGTTCAGCTCCTTATTAGGACCACCAGGTGTTTTAGATATGCAAAGCGTCACAGCTTCACAGAGTTAAACAAATGCAGCATAAACAAAAGTCACACACCTTAAAACGATTTTCTATAACAGTGAAGCATTGTGGGAACTTAACAGAAGGGAGCTTCCTCGAGCTGGGTAGGCTTCCAGGAGGAGGTGGGGCTGAGGGAACAGATCTGGGAAAGGTTCTGAGTGAGTGAAGGCCATGACAGAATTCTCCAAAACCAGAGAGAGTAGTGGGGGTGGAGAATTTGGCTTGCATGGGGCTTGGTTTTGCCTCACCCTGTGTCTTACTTGGACTCTGAGGGAGCATGATGCTCAGACTGATGGAGACATGCCCTAGGATCAAGATACCTTGACTTACCTACCCACTTGCAGACTGGAAACCACCCACCCTCCTGCCAGTGGGGAAGGTTAGGGCCTGGAGCCAGAACTTCATCTCCAGAGTGCCCTTGTGCCAAGGGCAGCGGCCCGAGCCTGGTGTGAAAGGCCTGCTGTGCACAAGGCAAGCACTCTTAAGAGGTGGAAATCTTCAGAGTAGAATAGACTCGCATTGAAGGCTGGAGCTTAGAATTCGGGACTCCTGGCCAGCCAGACCAGCTTAGCCCCTCTCAGTCAGCACTACTGGCTAAATGGACAGTGCACACGTCCCCTGCTAGGATAGCTTGGCCAGGGCCAAGCAGACCAGCTGAGCCCCAGAGGAGGCCCTGAGAGTCCTCCCAGTGGGTGGAGATTTGCATATAAACAGCACTCCAGAGAGCAGGGTTTGGATTAGGTATTTTGGGCCTCCCAGGCTTCGCACTTAGCCCTACTTCTGATAAAATGAGCATGGTGAGCCTGCAGGCCTTCACCTCTTGTTGTCTGTCCTGCTCTGCTGGTGTCACTGGTCCCCCTTCTAAAAGTTCTGCTGTAGGGGTGGGTGTAGGTGCCAACTTCAGGGTCCTTGTGGGCTCTTTCTAAAGCTTTTCACCTAATTTCACCTAACACACACACACACACACACACACACACACACACACACACATACACACGAGCCACTGTGGAGGCATGGAGGACTTCATGGAGGAGGAAGGAGAGCTCTGAGCAGGGTCTTAGGCAGTGGGATGGCATGGTGGAAGTTTTGGAGCAGGAACCCGCTAACACATCTTTGTCCTTGCAGCCACAGTACATGTGCGAGGCCATGCTGATCCTGGGCAAGCTGCATTATGTGGAGGGCTCATACCGGGACGCCATCAGCATGTATGCACGGGCCGGGATTGATGACATACCCATGGAGAACAAGCCCCTGTATCAGATGCGGCTGCTGGCAGAGGCGTTTGTCATCAAAGGTAGCTGTGCACAGCTGTTTGGATTCTCCCACCGCCCAGCTGGTCCACACTGGTCTCAGGTGTCTAGAGCAGGCAGATTCACGGGGCAGTGGGCCTGCAAGGTGGCGGGCCTGCAAGGTGGCGTTAACCCCAGGCCATGGCTACACACTGCTGTTCAGGGATCGCAGCCTGGGTCTCAAGGGATTCTGTGAACTCAGGTTCTTAACCTGGGCTTTGTTGAGAACTAGTTACCAAACTGGATGCCCTTGGGCAAATTGCCTCTTCACCTTTCCTGGCTTCTGTTGACTTGTTTGTAAAAGGAGGTTGCATACCAGCCCTCCCAGGGTTCTCATGACCAGCTGAGTTGTGTAACCAGGCCAAGAAGAACCTTACAGTTCTTGTCAGGCCTGCCCTAGTAACTGACACTGCTGGAGTCTATCACTCTCCAGGTGTGGGGCCCCTGTTGTGAGCAGACAGAGGAAGAGCAGAGAGGGGCTGCTGCAGAGATCCAGTGATAAGGACTTCCTGTCCTGAGGGAATTCTCAACCCTCCCAGGGCAAAGGCCCAGGATCAGTGAGAGGAGTTTCATGAAGGGGACTGGCTCCCAGCTGTGTTCACACACACACACACACACACACACACACACACACACACACACACACACACACACTCACACACTCTCTCTCTCTCTCTCTCTCTCTCTCTCTCTCTCTTATACACACACACACTCTCTCTCTCTCATACACACTCTCTCTCATACACACATACACACACACTCTTTTTCATACACACACAAACTCATATATATATATATATATGTATATACACACACACACTCTCATCCTCTCTCACACACATACACACACACACACACACACACACACACACACACACACACACACACACACACGGCACACTTTGTGCCCTTGGAAAGGCCTGCTGTTTGTTTTAGTAAAATCCCTACCTCCCAGGGATTTTACCTACATCCCCATTCTGGGATGTTTGACCATCTCTCCGTTCCAGTAAAATCAACCCTCAGAGAAGAGTCTAGAAAAGTCACCTGTACTCCTATTGGATTTGGAACCTGGCACTGGTAGAGTGTGTGTCACTCTAGTTCTACATGGGGAAACTGAGGCCTAGAGAGGAAATGACCTTGCACAAAATTACCCAGATGGATTGAGGGCCAGGATCTTCAGTCCGTGATGCTGGCACTGGAAAATGTGTGTTCCCTCCCTGTCCAGACACAAGACACACTCCTCTGTGGGCTTTGGGTCCTCATAGGAGTAATTGTAGTACCTTTGGACGACCGGGACTCTGGCTGGAGGGGCCCTGAGGTTTTTCTTTCCCTATTGAGCCCACATCATCCTAGAAAGCCTACGGCGTTGTTCTCCCTGGGCAGGTGGGCTGGAGGGCAAGTACCCGCGTAGTAAGGCCCAGTCTGGACTGATCTTTACCTCCTGCTTGCCCTCCTCCTGTGTGCCTGTGGCACTGGCCGGTCTTGGGAAGGGATCACTGTCTGGTGCTCCGGTCTTCGGGGTCTCTTGGGAACCACCTGAGCTGTGGTGTTCTGACGGAACATCCTCCCTTGGGGCTCCCTTTCAGTCCTGTCTCCTGTCAGCCTTGCTCAGTACATATTGCTCTCTGTGTCCTGCTCTCTACTCTAGCATGCCTCCAGCTTCTTGGGGGAACACAGTCCTGGTGGTCAGAGGTCCTGCCAGGGAGGTAAGGATCCGCCATTGCTCGCGTGGGCTGCATGTGTCCCGCCCCTGCCCCTTGCCTGAGTCCTGTCTGCTTGTCCTCCCTGTCCTGTTGCAGTGACCACACCCGTTGCTTGGCATGTTGGGGTTCGCCTGAGCCTGTGTGTGCCCGAGACCATGCACCGGGCCATCAGTGTGTGCATGCTGTGACTTAACCCAATCTGTGGGGTCTGGTGGGTCTCTTTACCCGGAGGGCACCAATGGAGATGGGAAGAGCTGGTTGTTGGGACTGACTTCATTTGCGAATATGAGTGTAGTGGCGGCAGGAGCTCCAAGCTCATTGAGCAGTGTACCAATAGCCATTGCATTCTCACTCCAAGTCGGGGATGGCCTCTCATGGATCTGCGGACCTCTGAGTCTGTTCTCTCTTCTTCCCATGCTACACGTAAGGAGCTGAGGTTGGAGCAGGTGGCTCCTGTCAGAGACCCCAGCACAGGACGGGAACCTGGGCAGCCAGCCAGACCTCACAGACAACACCTAGGTGGAAACGGGTTAGACCAAATCCTTGTGGTAGAGTTAAGGAAACAGGTTGATGAAAGGGAAACTGTTTACACAGTACATCAGTTAGCTTCTATTGGCAAGCATCTTCCATGCCCCAGTGCCTATCAATTTTGGCTCTTTCTGATTCTGGGTGACCTCTGAACGAGCCAGCCTGGCCCAATTCCAGGACTTGTGGCTGTTAGATTATAGCTTTCTTTTTCCTTTTCCATGTCTTCGTGCTCATGTTTGTGTTGTATGCCTGTATGTGTGGATGCATGTTCGTGTGTATGTGGGTCTTCATACACGTGTATGCATGCATGTATATGGGGCTCTAGAGTTGATGGTGTTGGGAATCATCCTCAGTTGTCATTTTCATGGAGGCAGGGTCTCTCAGTTAAACTCAGAGCTTAACCCCTGTCTCTGCCTTCTGAGATTGGGGTTGCAGGCAGGCTGTCGTGCCCACCCAGTTCTTCTATGAGTTATGGAGATCCAGACTTTGGTTTTGTTTGTGCAGCAAGTCCTTTAACCACCGGAGCCAGCTCCGCAGCCCAGGACAACAACTCCACGACCCTTTTGAGGGGCTTCCATGTGTTGCTCCCCAGTGTGTACCCGGCTAAGAGGGGGAGCACAGAGCTTCTGTGTTAGAGGGGAGCCTAAACTCACCAGTCTGGGAGACTTGATGGGAACAATGTAAGCTGCTATTCTTCTGGGGTTCCAGACAGGCTCCTGAGCTCTCTATCCCATCCTCCAAATGTGAAAGCACATCCAGAACCTTCCCCTTCAGAGCAGAGAGACTTGGCAGTGTAGCCCTCAGAGCATCTAGGATATGAGGTACACCTTCTTATCAGACAGAGGGCTCTTGTTCCCAGGGAGGTAGAGATGCTGACCTTAAACCTCACTAGGGACCTTGAGAGAGGGCTGGTTGTAGTAGCTTGGGTTTCTGTTGTTCAGAGAGCAGCATGTGTAACACATAAATGTCTGTGGGATGGGGAATGCATGGCCATTCAACTTCTCTAAGGGTAAAAAGAGGTGCTGTCCATGTCAGATTCATTTAGGAACAATAGAGGACTGGTAAGGTGGTCCCTCTGGTTTGGTGGCATTCCCAGTGGGTGGGGGCTCTTGTCAAATAAGATGTCTTAGTCACTTTTCTATTTCCGTGAAGAGACCATGACCAAGACAAGCATTTAATTGGGGGCTGGCTTACGGTTGTCATCATGGTGGGAAGCATGGCAACAGACTGGTGCAGGCTGGAGAAGCAAGTAGCTAGGAGCTACATCCTGACCTGGACCCAGCATGAGCTTTTGAAACTGCAAAACCCACCCCCAGTTTCACACTTCCTCCAACAAGGCCACACCTCCCGATCCTTCTAAACCTGTCAAAGAGTTCCACTGCCTGGTGACCAAGCATTCAATGTGTGAGCCTAAGGGGGCCGGCCATTCTTCTACAAACCCCGACACCTGATGGCCTTGGTTCAGTCCTGGGACTCCCATGGTGAGAGGAGAGACTTCTGACAGTTGTCCTCTGATTTCCATGCTGTGTGCACACAGATGATTAAATGTGTAAAGGAGCCAAGATCGATACAAACATACATTTCCTCCATTAAGATAGAAGGATGGAAAGACATCCACTTCTGAAACTGTCTTTTTGTTTCCTCTTGAGTCATTGTCCCTGCCAGTCACATTCTTCTCTCTTTATGTTATGCGTGAACCCCAGCATTGCATTTGGACAGTTTAAGTGCCTCCCCCGACCTGCACAGGAGTTTCCTGGGTCATTCAGCCTATAGCCTCTCCTGCCAAGCTCACTTGGAGCCTTCTGTAGTGTGTTTGTCCTCCTCTGTTCTCTGTGGGCTCCTTCCTCCAGGGCTCTGGCCCCTAGTCGTATTTCTTGGGGTCTCTGGCCCACATCCCACTAAGGAAGTATTACTTGCTAGCAGTCGATTAAGCAGGCGCCTGCTGGAGATGCCACAGGTGAACAGCTGTCCATTCCCTCGGGAACAGTGGGCAGGTGTGATATGCATCTTAGGAGGAGGTAAATATGCCAGACCGGTGACAGGGACTCCCTCGTGCCACTCCTTCCCACCCAGTTCTTAGCTTAGGCGGTCTTAGCATCAGGGGAGTGTGCCAACTCTAGTAGAGAGCGGGAAATAGAAACCCCAGAGAAGGTTGTCCATAGCTTATACTGTAGATTCTGCATGGCCATGATGTCTTGGCCATTTGGCTGTCCCCAGGCCCGTTTCATGAGAGCCTCTGCCCTGACTCTCAGCCTTCTGGACATTTAAGGGGACAGTTTCTGAAGGATGGGCTGCTGCTGCTGTTCCTGTTGCTGGGAGGCTCTCTTAGTGTGGATGGAAAACCTCTGATGGTCTTATGGTCTCCGTGGAGGCCTTGTCTGCAATTTGGGGACTGTATGGTTTTGGGACCCCCCTAGAACTCTTGGTTATTGGCCTTTAGCAGTTGGCACAGGATCCATGGGTAAGAAACGTGAGCCACTGACTATGTTTCTCAAAGTCTGTTGGATCTATTTCAGACCCTGAGGAGTCTGCCTCAGCAGCAGGCCTTGGGGCTTCTCTGAGCCTTTAGCGCTTGGTTGACTAGATAAGCTAAGGGTGGGACTAGGGGCACATGCCCCGTTGCCAAGCTCCTTGGCTTCAAGCTCTCACCTATAGGTAACAGGGGCTGCATGTCATCCCATCATACTGGGGCTATCTATGTATCTGGAATTCCAGTTGCTCCGTTCATGATGGGATTGGGGTGGAGGGAAGGAGTCCTTCAGGACCAGCACTGCCCTGTGTTTAACCAAGCTGGCTTCATCTTTCCTGTCCAGCTTTGGGCAGACCAGCTTGTTGGTTCTGAAGAAATGTGACCTTTGTTCATGTCTAGTTAACTTTGGGGGAGGAAGGAGGGAAATGAAGCAGCTGTGAGGGCTCTGATGCCTGAGCCCTTTTTCCTCCGCAGGGTTTTAGGTGTGGCAATGGTGGTTTCTATTCACTCTCTGCCAGGGCAATCCTAAAGCACTCTGTTCTCATCAGGGATTTTATTTTATGGCTTATTAAACTTCTAAAAAATAAAAGAGCACCAGCTCCTCCTGGGCCAGGGTATGGTAGCATATCTGGTTTTTGTTTTGCTGTATTTTGCCCTGGTATGGCAGGAATTAGGTGTTGGCTTTGGCTCCTTTCCCAAGGTGTAGGCTGTCTGGCTTGTGGGGAAGAGATTCACCCGTGTGCTGCTGCCAGGGCCCCAGGCTGTGGGTCTCAGAGTGAGAGAGGCTGGTTTCCAGCTAGAGAGGAGGCATCTTGGGAGAAGGTTGGGTGTGTTCACTGCTGGTTCACCAAGCATGCACCAGGCACACCAACTGGGTTGAGACACCACAAACAGGGTAACGCTGCATCTTCTACTGACCGTAGTAGTTAAGGCAAGATGGCCCCATAGGAGGGAGGCCATGGGTTGGGGAGGCAGAAGCTATGCAGTTTTCCTGCACTGTGTCCTGGCAGCCCCACAGATGCAACCTAGGGGAGGAGGGGTGGGCTTTGGCCTCTGGTATGAGAGGGTGCAGCTTGTCACAGGAGGGATAGTGTGGCAGAGCAGCTTGGTCCTTGGCGGCAGGAGCTTGCCTGCTCGCACTGCAGCCAATCAAGGAGTAGAAAACTGGACTAGAATTGGTGCTAGGCTAGACTCCTGAAGGCCCAGCCCTAGTGGTCTGTGTCTGGCAGCTAGGAGCCATTTCATAAAGGTTCTACAACATCCTGATGGCACTACCAGCTATGGAGAAGTGTTCAAACACAGGAGCCTGTGGGGACGTGTTGTCACATGCAACCCATACTCCTCCGTCACTGAAGCCGTCTCTCAGAAGTAGTTGGGGGTGTGGATATAGACAGGACTCAGGGCTTGCATTTGAGAAGTCAGCATGCACACATGGACCGCCCCCACCAGCAGGGTAACTGGTGTAACTCAGCCATCAGATGCTCAAGTGATAGATGGAGAAGAGCCTGGGGTTTGGATGCCTTGGTGGATGCCACAGACAAAGGAAGACACGGGCGCTGAGCTGAAGGTGGAGAGAGTTAAAGCCAGAGGACTGGTGTCTCCTGCTCTCACCCGTGGCCTGGAGAGACATGTGCTTCCTAGGAGGACATTGTGAGCACCATAGCAAAGCCTCTCTCTTTCTTATTCTTTATTGGTTTGGTTTTTCGAGACAGGGTTTCACTGTGTAGCTTTGTAGACCACGCTGACCTCAAACTCACAGAGATCCGCCTGCCTCTGCCTCCCAAGTGCTGGGATTAAAAGTGTGCGCCAACACCACCAGGCTGTAAAGCCTTTCTTTATAATACTTCATTTGTTTACTTAGCATGGCTTTGATATGAGCTAGGCTTTATTGGTAATCCCCCTTTTCTTTTTGGTTTGGATAAACTAGGACGTCAATCTCTCTAAACATTTTGAGAAATATCCTTCCAGTCTCTTTCCCTTACAGATTTTTATTTATTTTGAAAAATAAAGGCAAGTCCATGAGCTGTGCTTTGACAGCTGCTGCTAAAAGTTAAAATTTTGCAAGGTACGGTGGTCCTTACCTGCAGTCTCAGCTGCTGGAGAGGCCGAGGCAGGAAGATTTACAAATCTGGGCAACACAGAGACCCTGTCTGAAGATTAGTTTAAAAATATTTTGTGAGAGGCTGGAGAGATGGCTCAGTGGTTGGTCACTGGCTGCTCCTGCAGAGGACCTGGAGTCTGTTCCATGCACTCACATGGTGGCTCACAACCACCTGTCACTCCAGTCCCATGCCCTCCTCTGGTGACCACAGACACTAGGCATGCTCATACTACATGCATGTAAAACATTTATATACAAAAAACCAAAAATAAATACATCTTTAAAAAAGAGATGTTAGGGCTGGAATTAACTGTTGGTAGAAGGCTTTCGTAGAGGCTCGGGTTTGTTCCCCAGCATTGCATAAGACTGGGTGGGCATGGTGTCATACCCTTGTGATCCCAGCACTTGGAATCCCAGGACCAAAAGTTTATGGTCATCCTTGAGCCTAGCCTGGGCTACCTGAACCAAAAGGCAATATACAAATTATGTTAAAAACACACACACACACACACACATATACAGATGATAGTTTATATGTTCAGTGTTTGAGTCATACTTAGCAAGACTGTGGGTTTAATCCCCAATATCAGATATAAACAGGTTCATATATATCATAACAATTCCAAAGGCATGGTGGTGCACTTTTGTAATGCCAGAATTTGGGAGGTAGAGGCAAGAGGACCAACCATGAGCCCAAGGCCATCCTCATCCTCTATCTTGCTGCATAGCAAGATAGAGTTTAGGATACAGAGACCCTGTCTCTCAACATTGAAAATCCAAAGCTTGTTGTTTTAGTCACACAGTGCTTTGTAGCCAATCTCTAGAACTCTTTTCCTTGTAAAACTGAAACTATGTGTTCATTAAACACGAAAAATAAGAACCCAGAGGCAGATACAGAAGCTGATGGTCAGAAAAGCAAAGCAGCCGGTCACTAGCTCTCTACCTTAACCTGAAAGGGCTGTCCTGTATCCACACATCCTCAGAGGGAGGCCAAAGCTCTCCGATCTTGTCCTCTCCTGCCTTATATTCTTTGTTTCTGCCTTCCTAGAGCTGGGATTAAAGGCATGAGCTCTGTTACTCTTCACTCTTCTGTAGGTCAGGGTGGCCTTGAACTAACTGACATCTTGAGTCCTGGGATTAAAGATGTATGCCACCACTGCCTGGGCTCTATGGCTAGCTAGTTTGACTGCTGGGATTAAAGTTGTATGTCACTATTGTCTAACCTCTACAGCTTGTGGCTAGCTTTGCTTTCTGTACCTTCAGGCAAGCCTTGCCTTAATAAATCATTAATATGTCACCATACTTCCTCTCTTCTCCCCTACTCCCTTCCCTACCCCCATGATCATTCTTTTATTTATTTTTATTCTATGAATTTTAATTCCCTTGATTAGAATTTCAAAGTATGTATCTTGTTTCTTTGTGTATAGCCCTGGCTATCCTGGAACTAGCTCTAGACCAGGCTGGCCTTGAACTAACAGAGATCCTCCGGCTTCTGCCTCCCAAGCACTGGGACTAAATAAGGGCATGTGCCACCAGCTCCCGGTTGTATTTATCTTTTTGTGTCCAGCTGATAATATTGTACAGTCATCAGTCAATGGAAACTTGGATTTCCCCATTGGGGCTTTTATAAATAGTGCTATGAATCTGGATATATAAAAATTTCTTCGAGACCCAGGTTTCATTTCAGTTCTTTTGACTTTGCTCATGGAGGCAGACTCCTGCGACCCTGGAGTTTGTCATGCTACTTGCTAATTAGGTACATCATCCTATTTTCTACCATTTCATATTCCCACGGTTGCCTACTTTTTGTTTTTGTTTCTTTGAGACAAGGTTTCTCAGTGTAACAGCTCTGGCTGCCCTGGAACTCTCTTTGTAGTCTAGGCTGGCCTTGAGCTTATGGAGATCCACCTGCCTCTGCCTCTATCTCCCAAGTTTTGGGAATAAAGTGCGCCACCACCACCTGGCAGTTGCCCACTTTTGAGTGTGGTCTGTGACAACCATTACCCATCCGACCTTTAGGTTAAAGAATAAATTAGGTTTCTTTCTTCTCCTCAGCCACTCAGGGTGCCCATGCTTGGTTAAACCCAAGATTAAGCATCTTCTGTACATACTGTGGGTATTCCCTCACTGGCAGAGTGGATGAATGGGGGGTGATACCGGTAGCTAGCAGCTACCAGGTCCCGCTGCTTCAGCCCCAAATGAACATACAAAGACTTATATTCATTATGAAACTTTTGGCCAGTGGCTAGGGCTTCTTATTGGCTAGCTCTGTCTTAATTATTAAACCATTTCTATAAATCTATGTATTTATACATGGTCTTGGATTACCAGAGAATGTCCAGACCTGTTACTCCTGTGGTGGCTACATGGTGTCCCTCAGCGCCTCTCTTTCTACCTTTCCCAGAATTCTCCTCATCTCTTAGTTCCGCCTATCTTCCTACCTCTATTAGCCAAATAGTGTTTTATTCATCAACCAATAAGAGAAACATATGTATATAAGAAGGACCCCCCACCCCCACCCCATCAGCTACCTTTTTGGAAAGGGAGTTTCTTAGCAAAGGAAGCCTGCTTTGCTCCGCCCTCCACTTCTGTATCCAGGCCCAAGGCTTCAAGGCTCCAAGGGCAGGCCTTGTTGGAAGGGCAGCGACAGGGATGAGATGAGTCATCTCAGACT
The DNA here is from genome assembly GCA_030556225.1 of Cricetiscus sungorus. NCBI lineage: Eukaryota > Metazoa > Chordata > Mammalia > Rodentia > Cricetidae > Cricetiscus > Cricetiscus sungorus. The sequence goes on from JANBXA010000600.1 coordinate 35,198,209, forward strand.
GAAGGCACTGCAACCAGCCTGATGCTAACGCCAAGGATGGACCTGAAAAATGGAGGGCTCACAAGTCCCTTTGAAAGGGAGCCCTTTCCTTGGCTTGTTGATGTTGCCTTTACAGAAAGTCCCCTCCGCCAGTGGGCACAGGAAATAGTGTCAGGGAGCTGTTGATTTCCTACCCCAGCCGCAGGGTTGGTCTACAACCACCAGGAACCTCTGAGGTGGGCTCAAGAGCTGCCTGCCTCCACTTGGACCTGGTGCTGTGCTGTTGTTTGGCCACTGTGCAGAAGGATTTATTAGGAGAAGGAGAGAACTCTCAGAAGTGGTGTGGGTTTCCAAACATCGTGGGCAGGAAGTAGGCCTTCTTGGCAGGTAGACCTAAGGATTTCTGGCTCTGGGGAACTTACTGGACTTAAAGCATGTTGAAAGTTATCTTACAAGGGCTGGAGGGAGATGGCTGAGTGGTTAGGTGCACTGACTGCTCTTTCAGAGGATCCAGGTTCAATTCCCAGCATCCACGTGGTGGTTCTTAACCATCTGTAACTCCATTCTCAGGGGATTCAGCACCCTCTTCTGGTGTCCCTGGATACCCGGCATACATGGTATATAGACATACATACAGACAAAACACCCATACACATAAAATACAAATCAACGAACATATCTGCTTGACTTCCACCTTTTATTTCTTTTTCTGTGAGCTCATGCAGATTTTAAGTGTATAATTTGATGACTTGGAGTTGTTGGACTAGTGTGAATACCTGTATAGCTAAGTAGAACATTCATTCCCTTCACCCTAGCAGGTTTCCTCGTACCCCTTCCCAGCTGACCCTCACCGCCATACCCCAGGTGACCCCTGAATCTCTCTTACTCATATACTGAATGTCATACAAGTGAAATCATACAGTATGCTCTTTTTGATGGCTCACTCAATTTGAATATTATAATTTATAAGATATTAATCTGTATGTGTATCTGTATATCCATGTGTGTCTGTGTTTGTGTGCATGTGTGTATTTCGTGACTGCATGTGTGTGTTCTGCAGATGTGTGTGTGCATGCCAGGGGACAATCTTGGGTCTTACTTTTTAGAGACCATTTACCTTTTTTTTTTTGAGACAGGGTCTCTCACTGGTCTGGAACTCACCAAATAGGCTCAGCCGGCTGGCAAGAAAGCCTCTGCTATCTGGCAGTTTGTTAGTTTGTCAAGAAGCGGTTTTTAAATGGAGGGCGGTGCCTCTCCCTGCCAAGGGCTCTATACTCAGCATGCCTGACTTTGCTCATTTCCATGTATTTTCCAAACAGCGGGCTTTGAGCTGTCACTGGGTGGAAAGATCAATTAGAAATAGCATGGTGACAGCCTCAGGGTAAAGGTATATGAACAGGAGATCCGGGGCTGGTGATTTAGAGCATGGCTAGAGCTCCTGCCTAGAGTGCGCCAGTCTGGGTTCCATCCCCAGAGCCACCCAAACAAACGAAGCATAAAGTAGGAAATGCCATTAACATTCTCTGCTGAGTCAGAGGGAGGGGAACTAAACAGCCAGGAGAGGGTATTAGTTAATACTTTCCTCGTTGCTGAGCCAGACCCTTGACAAAGGCAACTCAGAGAAGGCAGGGTTTATGCCAGCTTAAGGCCTGAGCAGAAATCCACTATGGCAAGGGAAGGAAAGCATCTCAGTCTGTCTGTAACCCCAGCTCACAGAACAGTCCTGCCAACATCTGGAGTGGGTCTTCCTACCTCAGTTTACCTAGTCCAGAAAACCCTTTCCACAGACACGCTCAGGGGTGTGGGTAATTGTCCATCAATACTAAACATCACAGAAGATCTCAGGGAGGAAGTAGTTTTGCATTGAGCTTACTAGAAATCAGGGCTTAGAATTCTTGGGAAAGCATGGTGGCAAGCTTCGCCTGGGTGGGGAGATGGGGGTTGGGGGGAGGAAGGTGATGGGGACAATTGTAGCACAGGGAGGAAGGTGGGGACCCACACCAGTGTCCTCAGTTCACCTTTGCAGGGGCCAGACCATGGGAGACTTGAGCCAGCAGTCTGACCGAGAAGTATGCAGAAGGTAGTCCTCTCTAGCTCATCTCAGGACTGCTGCCTAGGAGCAGATCCACTCTGTGTCGTGGACTGGGCTGGGTCCTGTCACCTGCAGTTAGTCTTCTGGGCTGATCTTCTTGACCAACTTTGTTCTTGTCCCACCTTTTTGCATGGTGACGCGCAGCACACCTTGGGGGCAGGGGGAGGTCTGGGCCAGCTGTGGAAGAAAGAGGTTGTGGAGCATGTCTCCTACTTCTTTCTGTTCTTCTCCCGGTCTTGCAGAGTGAAGGGCTTTCTGCTTTCCATAGTGAGTCACTTGGCAGTGACCTGGGTAATTGGGTCTTTGTGTTGAGCAATGGCCTTCACATTCTGTGCCTACCCCCCTGCCCCCCCCCCCAGGCTGAGGCTCCTGGCCTTTGGACATAGTCACACCCCAGCCTGGCAAGAGAGCAAGGTCACTGAATCTGTATGTGCCGACATAGTAGCCAAGAAAAACAATGTTAATTCCTTTCCTTTTATTTGCAGAGCACTTTGTACTCTGTCGGCCATGATTGGGCTGCTTTTTTCTGCTCAGAGAGCCTGTGCTTTTCTGGTACCTACTATGTGCCTGGTGGGGGACAGTTGGATACCATTAAGCAGGTGTTAGAAAGAGCCTGCCATCTATTTTAGAGGTCATATGAAAAGTGAATGTAAGAAGTAGTGAGACACCAGAAGTAGAAGCCAGGACCAAGAGGAGAGAATGGTCGGTTTGCCTGGAGGGACCTGGGAGAGGAGGTGGCATTCAGTAGGTCAGAAAGTGATTGGAAACTTTGTGGCCTCTGTAGGATGGGATGCAGGAAGCAGGTAGGGTAAGAAAAGAGGTTGGAAAAGTGATCAGGATAAATCTTGATGGGCATGGGTTGAAGCAACTCTGGTTTCGGCCTTCTCTGTAGCAGGAAGCACCTCTGGGGACTTTGGAAAGGTCCCCTTGGAAGCAGTGTGCAGTTGGGGTTAGAGTGAAGTGAGGCCATGGGTAGAGTGGGTCACTGTGGCCACCCGCTGTGAGATGCAGCTTGGAGGAGGGGTGGGAGTTGTGGTGTTCTTCTTAATCCCTTCCATGAATAAGTTGTCTCCTGTGTCTGTTACACACAAGTTAACGTGGGGCACGAAGATGAGGGACACATTGGTTCTGCCCTGTGGGTGGGTGGGTGGATGTTGGCTCATACATGGACATTTCTAGTAGGCAGAACTTCTGAGACGGTAGCATCCAACATTTTACTTTGGAACCTGCACTTTCCTATCATTGTCTGATTGTTATTTTATGTGAACTTTCTCCCCCCCCCCACCAACCCCATTAAATTTAACAATGCTTTTCCTTCTTTGTTTGTTTTTTTTCCAGATTGGTTTATTAACTTTGTTTGGCCCTTGGAGTGATATGCCTGTTAATTTAAATACATTTTAACTGCGGTAAAGAAAATGACATGGCATGAAATTTTGTCATTTTAACGTATGCGGTTGAGTAGTGTCATTTATATTCACTCTGTGGGGACATTATTTTGGTTGTTGGGTTTGGTTTTCTTGAGATATGAGGTCTTAGTAAGTTGTCTCAGGTAGCCCTCAAACTCCTGATCCTCCTGCCTCAGCCTCCCGAGCGCCAAGATTACAAGCATGGGTCACTAAGTCTGGCTAGATGTTAGGAGTTTTTTTTTAAGAGTTATTTATGATTTTATGTGTATGAATGTTTTGCCTGCATGCATGTCTATGTACTGTGTGTATGCCTGGTACCTGCCCACTGAGGTAAGAAGAGGGCATTGGCTCCCCTGGACTGGCGTTAATAAAAGGTTGTAAGATGTCGTATCTTAGCCTTTTGGAAGAGCGACAAATGCTCTTAACTGCTGAGCCAAAGCTCCAGCCCTCCATATTGTTTTTAAAGGCAGACTTTTCTCTAGCATTTCCAGGTTAGCCGCTGGCATCAGCTTAACAATGCCAGTGACATGAGTAGCAATTAATGAGACCACTCTGGGCCATGCTGCTACCCCTCACTTGTCACCGTGTCCTCATGCTGAGACAATAGAGGGGGGACAGAAAAGTGGAGTGTTGCTGCTGACAGGCAGAGGCCAGAGCAGCAGGGACCCACTGCAAGCAGATAGCTTGTCAACACAGATAACACTGCCCCGGAGGTGAACAGCTGGCTGCACGGGACTGGTCTCCTACTGCAGGGGTGGGCAGGGGTAGCACAGTAGGACCCCTCATGTGGGCCCCGCGCCTTCTCTTGGCTCATCGCTTGCTGCTGGCTGCTGCTAACACCACCGTTGCTTCAGCTTCCCCCTCCCCTCCGTGGGCCTCGGCCTCCCACTGGCTGCTCCATGCCATGTATCCCCTCAGATGCACCTACCCTGTGCCCACGGAAGGGCCTGGAGTCCAGGCCTCAGTAGGACGGGTCTCAGGCTCTCTGTTTCTCCCGCAGGCCTCTCCCTGGAACGCCTGCCCAACTCCATTGCCTCCCACATCCGCCTGACTGAGCGGGAGGAGGAAGTGGTTGCCTGTTTTGAGAGGGCCTCCTGGGTGGCTCAGGTGTTCCTGCAAGAGCTGGAGAAGGTGAGCCGGGAATAGGCGTGCTATGCCAATGGCTGCACTCTCTTGGTAACAAGCCTCTTACACGTCTTCGAAGACGGCACCTCCTCTCCCAACACACCACTTCTTTGGCAGGAGAACTCATGGGGCGCTGGTTTTGCTAGAGACTCTTTACCTCAAGAGGAGACTGTTAATATAATAGATGGGTCCAGGTCACATGTGTGGGAGCAGGAACCCTGTGGTGAACTGAATTTGCCGGGCCATTTGTGATAGCCCCTGTTTGTACCCTTTCACTTGATCACCCCTGAACAACCCTGGGACAGAGGCGTCACTGGGAGGCCTATAGTAAATGAGATCAAACCACTGGTCTCTTGGACAGCACTTTGACATCCTTCCCTGCTTCCCAGCACCTCAGGAGAGAGAGCTTCACTGAGCTTCCAGGGAAGCTGGGCAGTAGGACCCATCCTCCAAGCCTTTCAGAGGCAGCCAGTAGGAGTCGAGCAAGTCCTCAGCCCCATAGCCTCTTAACCTTCCCATGGTGGGCCTGTCTTAACCGTACACAGGGCCTCCACCCTAGTGTGCCTCCTGGAGGACCTCAGCTCCTCCCTGTGTTCAGCACCTACTTTCATGCCATGCTGAGCTCTGAGGGCCTCGTGTGCATTCTGTCACTTGACCCTCTCAATGAGGGGACAAAACAGGTGTGGCTGTCATTCCCATTTTACCCATAAAGAGGGTTGAGATTGGAAAGAAGTTACACAGCCTCCCAAGTTCATGTGATCTGATCATTGGCGGGAGCACCAATCTCAAATGTTTGTGTGCATCTTTTTTTTTCTCGGGACAGGGTTTCTCTGTGTGTTCCAGGGCGGCTGTAGCTCAGACTGGCCTTGAACTCACAGAGCTCCATCTGTCTCTGCCTCCCTAGTGCTGGGATTAAAGGCGTGTGCCATCACTGCCTGACAGGTAGAAGGTTCTTTGGCAGAGTTAGAATTGGCATGAAAAGGAGGGGGTGGATGGGAGCTGAGAGCCATGATAGCCCAGAAGACACTGAAACTTCTTTTGCTGTGTAAATGGCAGAGTTAGCTGCTACCCGTTCTCATAATGGGTCATCCAGAGCAGTCCGCCTTGGGCCAGTCATGTCACGAATCAAGGGACCTTTGTCCTCAGTGCTACTGACTTTTGAGTCTGAAATCATCTTTGCTAAGAGGGCCACCCTCGTATTATATGATGTTAGCAGCTCACACCCCAAATTGGAACAACCAGATACCCTCTGACAGCCAAACCACCCCGTCCTGGAGCCTCTTGGCTTAGTTGGTTATCAATAAAAGAGGAGAGATTACAGTCAGGCCTCGGTACCCGTCTTCTGGCAGAGGCTGCATAGAGATTTGGTTGAGTTGACCCTCAAAGGTCACTGGGATCTTGATGGACAGCTGTGCCAGGAGCTCCTTACATGTCTTTTTCCACAGACGTCTACTCCAAGCCCCGTGCTTTTCAGGTGCAGAGAGCACTTCCCCAACTCGTAGATGACCGCTGTCCCTTTACTCTTCCTCCTCAGGCCTCAAACAACAGCACAGGGAGGCACCTCAAAGGCAGTCCCTCAGTTGACTATGAACTCAGTTATTTCTTGGAAGCTGCCCTCCAGAGTGCATATGTGAAGAACCTGAAGAAAGGGTAGGTGGCTGCTGGCCCAGGAAGCCCCGGAGGTTTCTCTCTGAGCCTGGGCTTTCCACACCTGCCTTACTCTGTTCTGTGTGTGTGTGTATGTGTGCATGTGTGTGTGTGTGTGTGTGTGCGCGTGTGTGTCCGTGTGTGTGCGTGTGTGCGCGCGCGTGCGTGCACATGTGTGTGTCCGCACACGCGTGCGCAGGCTCTCCTAGAATATTGTGTCGAGCTGGCTTGCTTGGGTCATGTCCATATCAGATGGAATATTCAGAGACCAAGTTGTAGGAGCAATTGAAGCAATAAAGCCTGGGTATGCACAAGAGGAGCCCAGACAGGCGTGGGTAGAGAACCAGGCGTGGTTCTCTTCTGAGGGACCAATGGGAGCCAAGACCTAGAGGCTGGTGCTGAGGGCAGAGAGCCGGCCAGCACTGTCCCCGTGGTGGTCACTGTGACGTTATGGGCAAAGTCATTTCTTTCTCGTAGGTTGGTTCTTGCTCACTTTACTTCTCAGCGGATCATGAGGTGTGAAGGGAGGGACGGTGACAAGAGAAGCTCACATCAGTTCGAGGTGCCATTGTCAAAGAGGGAGCCTTAGGGTCCCAGAATATCAGTCTTTGTCGTCATCTGTTTCTGTGCATACTGAGGTGGTGGCTGGTGTTCTGTGCCGGGCTGGGAGTGCGGGATTCTGGGGTGCTATGGGTGACCCTCCTAAGGGAGGAAGCTGTAGACTCAGAAACATGCCCTGCGGGCAGGCATGACTCACAGGTGGCCTGCAGGCTTCCGCTCACGTGGAGCTAGGGGTTCCTGCCCTCTGCATCATTACTGTCCCCTCTGGACACTGTGGGTTGGGGCTAGAGGATGTCACTGGTGGGGCTGTACTGAAGGCTGCCTGTCCCCATGGAAGCCAGGGTATGCCCTATGCCTCCCCTTCCCTCCCCTCCCACACCCTCACAGCCAGCCAGTAGGTAGGCTTAGGAAAACATTACCTCCTCCTCAAGGTGGCCAAGGGTCAGATCTCAGTCACATGTCTTCCTTCTCACAGGGATTCTGAAGTCCCTGTGTCGATTTTTGGTATGATTCCTTGTGTGAAATGTTGCTCTGTTCTTTTTATTTAACCTGTGTTTGAGTAGATGGTTCCTGCCCGTGGCATCTGTTTTAGACAGAAAATCAAACACTGCATTTCCTCTACTCCTGTTCTCAATACAGACTGCATCTGTGAGGAGAGGCGGGGTTTCCCCTACCCACGGTGAGCTCTCTAGGGGGTACCCCTTACAATTTAGATCAGTTTAGATCAGTTTTGACATTAACCAATAGGTGCAGAGCCATAAGCCTGTCCATCCATCACTCTAGATGCCACTCACTAAGCAGGTGCCAGGGTACCTACAACTTTTGTCCCATTTGGCTGCAAACCACAGCTTCCATGACCTGTTCTCAGGTTCAGTGATTTGCTAGAGCAGTCCAGGGACACAGGAGTGGTTTGTTCCTAGATTACCTGCTTCTCACACAGTGATCCAGAGGAGAAGATGCATCGGCAGGGCCTGGAGGCCCCACGCCATCTCGACAAGCCACCCTCTGTGTGTCCTGCAGCCTGAAAGCTCCTCATTTAGTTCTCTTGTGTCACCAGCATCCTGGTAGGTGCTCACTTATGACTGATACCCACAATGCTTTGAGGCAGGCATGGCCCTTCCCACAATTTCACAAGCAAGAGAAACAGGTTTGGCGAGCTTGGGGACTTGCCCAGAGTATGGATTCGCCCCCAAGGGTGGTGGCTGTAGGGCTGTACTTCCTACCCTGGTGCCCTGCCAGGCATGAGGAACACACAGAGGTAAACTGTTTCTACCTGGGACCCCTGTATCCTGTTCAGGAATTCATGCAGTACTCCCCTCTCATCAAGGGGGGGCATAAGTCTCCCTAAGCCCAGACCACATGCTTGCCTACATCCATCTCAGCTGCTTTGACGTCTTAGGTGTCTGGCTTTACTGAGCCAAGCTCCAAAATCTGAGAAAGGACTGTCTTCTCTCTCTCTCTCTCTCTCTCTCTCTCTCTCTCTCTCTCTCTCTCTCTCTCTCTCTCTCTCTCTCTTTGTGATTTTTTTGTTTGTTTTTTGAGACAGGGTTTCTCTGTATTACTTTGGAGCCTATCCAGGTACTCACTCTATAGACCCATCTGGCCTCGAACTCACAGAGATCTGCCTGCCTCTGCCTCCCGAGTGCTGGGATTAAAGGCGTGCACCACCACCGCCCGGCCTCTATTTTCTCTTATTCCAGGCACTGAGGACGGAATCCAGAGGCATCCCACATCCTGAAAGGGATGCAGCTCTGTGCAGGGCTGCTCTGAACCAGGGATACCCTTGGATAGAAACCGTGACCCTCTGCTGTGCTGCAGGCCCAGGGTACTTGGAGCACCCATACACCAAGTGATACCTGCAGACAAGGCTGTCTGGCGCTCTTTACAGCCTCTGCATCCTCCCCAAGGTCTACCACCTGCTCTGTTTGGTCTCTTGTCTCAATAATCTATGTCTTTCAACTTATTGTTTCCTAAGCGTGTGTAGCCAGAACCCTTTTCCTGGCTGTCCCTGACACTTGTGAGTCTCTGCTTAGGACTAGCTAAAGCCTTCTTTTTCCAGCCATAGGCCGTTGTGCATCTGTGTCCACCTAGCCCTGGGTTGACTCTAGTAGTAGCGAACTCAGTCATATTCCCCTCTACCCCAACAGTAGGCAACTTCATGAGAATGGAGGGCGGCCAGGAACATGAGAGGCTCACTCACAGCTACGAGCAGCATGTACTTCAGTATTTTGTTGTTTTTAAAATGGGGGGAAAAACAAATCTATACCTGTATGTGTAGGCAGGATTTTCTGTCCCACCAGCCACTCCCTAAATAGCCACACAGAGACTCATTAGTTATAAATGCTCATCCGATAGGTTAGGCTTGTCTCCAGCCAGCTCGTATAATTTAACCCAATTTTATTAATCTATATACTACCCCATCTATGTTTACCCCATCTATGTGTTTCCCATGTCGCTTCTTCCTCGTCTGGCTCACGACTCTCATGACTCCCTGACTCTGCCCTTTCTTTTTCCCAGTGTTCTCTCTGCCCCCAAAATCCTGACTAGACACCAGCCAGTCAGCTCTCTAGTAACGATGAGAGCAACACATTTCACAGTGAGCAGGGTTATTCCACAGCATGTATGTGTTAGAAATCACACGCAAAAGACCTCAAAGTACCCTAGTGATTACCCAGGGCAGGGGCCACAGGTTTTCTACGACAGTGAGGGGTTTTCTACGTCATCAGTTTTGACCAGTCATGCTTGTTTAATGGACTTCTTAAAACCCCCATCCCTGGGAGCCAGTCCACATGCTGCAACCAGAGCTCTTGCGGCCGTGAGCAAGCCTACTCTCCGAACCTGTTTCCCTTGCTTGTGGAACAGTGGGGAGGACCATGCCCGCCTTGCAGCGTTGTGGGTATTAAACCACAAATGAACGCCTGCCATAAATGGTATCACATCTGCCTAGACCATCAAAACCAGGAACATTGTCTGCTGTTTTTAGTTTTTTTTTTTCTCTTCCATTTCATGGTTGAGTAGGCTGCTAGTCTAAGTATAAATTTTACACCTTTAATTTTCTTATTTTAGTCTTGGGAATACAAGGCCAGGCAGTGTTGGTGTCCCCATTTGACCACAGACATGTGGATCCGAAGACCCAAAAAACCCAAGCAGTTTACTGCTCAGGGTGTGGCTGCCCACGGCCCTGGACTCTCCAGACCACCTGTGGCTGTGGAGGGGCCCCCAGAGTACACGGAGACTCTGAGGCACCCAGCTGTCCCCACCCACCACCACACCTGTTTTTATTTTTTTGGTCCCTTTTCAGTTGCTGATCATAAGTTCAGAGAGAGTGGCATCGCCCTCTGCTTCCTGTTTTCACTGCCTAGAGATGTAGCTTGGGTCTGCTATTGTCCTGGCCTTGCTGTGTCTGGAGTACAGTCTGACGTCCTTCCCCTCCAGAGCCTCTCTAATTGCTAGTTGGAAGTTCTCAAGGGCAAGAAAAGATGATGCCACCTTCAGACCCCTGCCTTGGAGGTCCAAAAGGGGAGGTGAGGGTCATTTGTTTCAGGCTGTGAGCCCCTTATGAAGCTCGGCAGATTGACTATCACCTATTCTGTAAATAAAGCTGTCATTAGAACAGACACACCCATTCATTTACTTTATTTATTTATTTAGGTTGTGTTGGAGGTGGTGTTTCAAGACAGTCTCTGGCTGTCCTGGAACTCCCTATTCAGACCAGGTTGGCCTCAAACTCACAGAGATTCATCAGCCTCTGCCTCCCCGAGTGCTGGGATTAAAGGCGTGCACCATCACTGCCCAGCTAACCAGATACTTGTTAAGTCCTTTGCTTGCACAGTTTAGTCCTTGTAACAGCTCTCTGAGATCATAGTCAGCATCTCTACTTCCTCATATGGGAAACTGAGGCAGAGGGCAAAAGTAATTTGGCTGAGATCTGTATGATTGATATTTGTTCCTTTTGAACTTTATGCAGGTAAGGATGACCTTGCCATCTCCTCATTCTGAGTGCTGGCCTTACAGGTGTGTGCCACACACCCAGTTTATGTGATTCTGGGGTCCAACCCATTGCTCCATGCCTGCTGAATGGGTGCTGTACCCACCGAGCTGCATCTGCAGCCTGTTAGCTAGCACTCTTAAAAGCAGGCTACACTGTTCATAGCTGAAGTCCACTTACTATGACTTCACCCCACCCTCCTGCATCTTATTGATGGTTTCCCGGAGCCTGTCCATGCTTGGCTGCTGCTGGCGTCTGATGTGAAAAGTCAGTGGGTACTAGAGAGTCATGAGGGAACTGGAATTCAGAGGCCATGATTTCCTTCCCTCTCTGTCTGTACTCACTCCCTCTACTCCTTTCCCTCCGTCCGTCATCTGGGGACTATGACATGGTCATTGAGAGGGAAGGAATAGCCTTATCTGGCTGGGGAGGTGCTGCTGTTACCTACCCCCATGATGTCCTTCTCCCCCCTCCCCCCATTTCTGTAGGTGTAGAGAGGTTAAAATATTAAGGACAGCAAGGAAGGAAGGAAGGAGAGAGGGTGTTGCTGTAGGCTTCTTGTCCTGCCTGGTCCCACCGCTCTTGAGCCCCAAATAAACACACAGATGCTGTATTAATTATAAAATTGTTGGCCGATGACTAGGGCTTCTTATTGGCTAGTTCTGTCTTAATTATTAACCCATTTTTATAAATCTTAGTATTTCTACATGCTCTTATCTTACCAGGGAAGGGTCCAGACCTCTTACTCCTTTGTGATCTACATGGTGACTATTCTGGCGGGTTCCCTCTTCCTGCCTCTCCCAGAATTCTCCTCATCCCCTAGCCCCACCTACCTTTCTGCCTTATTGGCCAACAGTGTTTTATTCATCAAACAATAAGGGACACATATACAGAAGGACTTCCGCCATCAAGAGAGCTGTTGGTTATCAGGCATCTAGTGGGTGCTAGACTGGATCATGTACCTGGTAGATACACCCCTGAAGGTCACAGGACCACTCCTGAGGGACAGGAGCTGGAAGAGATAGTCATTGGCTCAACCCCACCCATCAAGGCTCTGGGACAGGTCTGAGTGTCCTTCAACCCTGCCCTCTTTCCGATGTTTGGGGTGCAGAAGATCACTCTGCCCATCTGAGGATTGTATAAAGGATTGTGTCCTGATGTGGCAATCAGGACCCATGAGTGGATCTTTGGTGCACTGACTTGGTTTCTTTTGCTGCTCTGTGACTCGCTCACATGATCAGAGGATAGCTCTGGCTGCCGGTCCTCCCTTCTCTCTACCATACCCCAGTCACGTGTTTGTCCCCATCTGCATTCTGCACACTCAGGCAGGAAAACTGTGAAAGAGAGCGTGCCTCCGAGGTGCCCCCCAGCAGGTGGAGGCATTAAGTTGTCCACACTCCCTGGAAAAGGGCAAGTCAGTTCAGATGCTTTTTCTGTTCCATGGAACTCGGCTCCCCGCTCTTCATCACTCCCCCCCCCCCCAAGCACACATGGCAGTTCTAGAAGCCAAGACACTGGCCCCACCCTAGCCACAGCACATAAAGAGGAATGGAAACTAATCGTCATTCCTTGCCAAGTAAACAGCCCGAACGTTTAAAGTTTCTGAGTGTGGGTAGAAGTCCCCAGTCCCCAGTTACTCAGCCCTCTGTCAGTTTCCTGTGGCCTCATGCAGACCAGCCATGGCATCTGAATTACAGACATATTTAAAGTAGGGGTTGCAGCACTCTGGGCCCACCTGGGTTACAAATTTTTTTCTTGAAACCCTTTCTCATGCTAGTAGCTAATGTTTTCCTCACTGCAAGACAGGCAGAAGGGTGTTGCCCTTTTGTGTAATCTTGTGAAGGAAGACCAGATACAAATCCCCGTTTTACCAAGGCAAAGAGGAGGGGAGGAACTTGTGTGAAGTCATAGGCCATTGGTGGCAAAGCCTTGGAAGCGGCATATCACCTAAATCCATCCAAACCCTCCACCTACGGCTGGGCTCATTACATAATCCTAACCCAGCCATACCACCCACAGTAGGTCTGCATCAGACCTTTGTGATTACAAGTTGTTGTCTACCTTTGGTCAAAGAACAAAGGTTGTATACTTGGGGAATCACCAGTACTAATTTTGTCCTTAGCAAATATGTCTCCTTAGCCCAAAATTTCTCTGCCTTAACACCGTTTTTGTGTTAGTTTTGGGGACTGTCTGGGCTATGATAGGTTTTATCAACATCTCTGTCTCTGGCCTTCTACCTGTTAGGTACCAGAAGTACCCCCACCAAGAATGACCACCAAAAATGTGTTCACAGGCATTGGTGACTGCTGGATGGGAGGGCAGGCAACCTCCAGTTGAGAGCCGTTGTCTTAGCTTGAAGTGCAGAGGTTCTAGGGTAGAGGGGTAGCTGGGTTGTCCTACAGCTGGTTAAATTACAGCCCTGCAATGTGAATGTGTGGGGTCTTTGGAAAATAAGAGACATCCTTGTCAGTGTGCAGGAGGGCCCCAGACCAGTGGAGAGAGGGGACTAAGGTCCCAGGACAGCCAGAGACCAGCCCAGAGAGTCCCTGTTCCTGCTGTGTGTAACTAGTCTTCCTCTGTCCCACCAGCCAGCTTCCAAATAATGACATGGAGACTTAATATTAATGATGAAAGCTTGGCCTTTAGCTTAGGCGTGTCTCAACTAGCTCTTATAACATAAATTAACCCATTTATACTAGTCTCTGTTCTGCCATGTGGTAGTGCCTCTCTTCCACCTTGCCCCTCCAGTTTCCTCCCTGTGTCTGGCTGGCTACTCTGACTTTCTTCTTCCCAGAGTCCCCTCTGTTCCCAGAAGTCCCATCTAACTTCTTCCTCCTGGCTATTGGCCATTGATAAAGAAACATCTTCATGGTGTAAACAGCAGCATCTACTGCTTTATTAGGCTCTACGGTTGGACCCGTGGACAGATTGAGGCAGGGCCAAAGAGGGCAGGGAGTGGGCTGCTGCCTGGGATGGGGTGGACTGCAGAGGTCGGAGCCAGCTGAGGTGCTCCAGCCCCACATACCTCCTTCTCTGGAACCGGCTGAGCCTGGAGGCTCTGCGAATGGGGCAGGGCCAGAGCGAGCCATGGCCCCCTGGACCCCACAAAGCAGCCGTCTCAGGGGAGTCAGCCCCAGCCCCGCCAAGGATTTGATGTTATTCTTGAGACTGGCCTTGTACACTGCACACAGTAGGTGGTGTTCACTTGACCCCCAGTTTCCCTTAGTCCGAGGCCCTTTTCATGCTGGCTAAGTCTGAGACCAGTTACTCAATGTGTCTGAGTGATACTCACTTTTTCCAGGGCCTTTACCCTGTTTATTTAGCAGCTAATTCCTCCAGGTGATCTTTGTGCTATGGTGATATTGTTCCTAACCTAATGAGCTAAATTAGAAAGCCCAAACTCACAAAGGCCCTGTGAACGGGGTGGGAGCCAGGAAGCCTGGGGACCTTCACTTTCCCCACTCAGCCACTAGAGGGCAGGCGTGGATTCCAGTTGGCGCTTGGCCTCAGGCAGGCCTGTGGCGGCTGGCCTCCGGGAGGAGGGCACTGATGGCCAGCCCGACCCAGAATTCTGCCTGTAGAGGCAGCTCAGGAAGGAGCTTGGGTCTGCAAGGAGCAGTTTCAGGGGGGAGGCAGCAGAGGATAGTGGGCTGGGCAAGGTAATGCAATGAGAGCGGAGAAGGCTGGCCCTGTAGGTGCACCAACCACAACAGGACTGAGGACCCCAGGCACCTGCCAGGAACTAAAGCTGACTGGGCTCTGTCACAGGTCGTGGACAAAGGGCTATTTCTCTCTGGGTTGGTGTTTCCCCTTTCTTCTGCCTAGAATTGGCAGAGCCCACTCTCTGCTCAGAGCTGGAGTGAGTTTGAGCCATGCAGGCTGTGTGCTTTGTGCTAATTCTTATAATGTATTGTTTTCAGTACTAAGGCAACATGCTCCTCACACTGCACCCGGTCTAAGAGAGACAGGAGTGTTTTCCAAGGGAGGCACCCCACTGCCACTCCTTTAGTCCTGTAGTCAACCAGCCAACCAATCAATCAATCAACCAACAACCAATCAATCAATCAATCAATCAAACAATCCCCTCCCCACAAATTGCCTACCTTGTCTGCCAGGTGCTAATTTGAAAGCAAAGTGTCACTTTATTTTTGGTAGTAATGTTGTTTGGTTCTCAGCAGCCACGTGCATACCTGTATCTTCAGGGCCTGGAGGAGGGGGACATTGTTATCAGGGACCTAAAAGGCCAATGCCGAAACCTATGTTGTGTGCCCCAGCTCTGCTCTCCAGGCACAACTCTCATTTGATGTTTGTGCCCACTTCCGCAACCTCCCCCAGCTCCCTGGAAAAGAAAACTCACTGCCTGGGTGAACTCTGAATCCGCCATCATCTGTCTGCCGTGCTTGGCCTGACTCTGAAGGTGGAGATTGTTTGCTTTGGAGGCAGGCAGATGGTTTGGGTCTGTGGCGAAAATGAACAGCTTGGATAACCGTTGAACTTCACCTGACCTTGTCCTTGGTGGCTGGTGGCTGCCGCTTTGTCACGCTCTTCTGGGTGCTTGACTGGGACTCTCTCGTGTATAGTGCCAGCCCTCAAATGGGGACTGCATTACAGTTGTGTGAACCACTGTCCTCTCAACCAGTCCTATCTAGTTTGTCGCTTTATTTCAAATCAATGCCCTCATCACTAAGCACCTACTATGTGCAAGCCCTTTTGATGAGTTCCTAGAAAATCAGGAGCGGTTAGTTTCACAAGCGGCGGATGCCTTATATGCAAGGCCATGGGTGAGGTATTTATTCACGTAGCCTCTCTTCCTTTGCGCCACAATGATTTATCGGCCACCAGTTACAAACAGGACAGCTGACCAGGTACTTCGCATGCAGAGGGCACTTTGTAATGACATAGCGAGCTGAGTCCCAGGAGTTCTGGAACTCAAATGGCCAGAGGAGGAAAGTGAGTGTACAGGTGGGAAGGCAGATGCTGTCTTCCTCCAGGGTCTGAACGTGCTGTGTCAGCCTATGGCCTTGGGCAGGCAGTGCCCAGAAAGACAAGCACCTTCCAGGCTTTCCTTTCCCATTAGAAGTGGTTAGGGTGGATTATTTTATTTATATTAGTTATATTTGATGGTGTTGGTAATTTCTTTTCCTTAAAAAAAAAAGTTAACTAATTAATTACTTATTTTGAGACGGGTTTTTTCTCTTCCTGGCACTAGCTCTGTAGACCAAGCTGGCCTCGAACTCAGAGATCTGCCTGCCTCTGCGTCCCGAGTGCTGGGATTAAAGGTGTGTGTCACCACTACCGCTCCCAGTGAAACTCTGAGGACATTGAACACAGCACACATTCTGTTTAGATTGGTGTGATGTAGTCTTGGGAAATTTTGTGAAGACTGGACATGGTCAAGAGCTTTGGAAAACGTGCACCACCACTGAGTGCAGTGGGAACACTGGTCTTGCTGGTCTTCACAGTCCCCATCCCACCTGGAGTCCTCTGTAAGCAGAGCTGTTATCCCCTCCACTCCGCCTCTCGACCAATTGGACTTGACTTTAGTTGGAATAATTGGCTTCCTGGCTTCTCCCCATGCAGCCTGTTTCTGGGCCAGGGTTTGTTTGAGACTGTTTGGATATTGTTAAAAGTGGGCAGCTTGGCTCAGAAAGGTCAGCGGGAGAGATGAGAACAAAGAGATCTTTCAAGCTGTTTTCTCACAGGGCAACCAGAAATGGCTGGGGAAAGCCCTAGTCCCACCTGGCGCAGGCAGCTGCAGGTTGTGCTGGGAGTGCTTAGGCCGTGGCCATCTGGCCATTTGAGAGCCCTTATCTAGGCATTTATTTCTTAGAGGGGCAAGATGAGGCAGGGGCCTTCTCAGCACATATGGCAGAGCCAGGCAGCTTAGGCTAGGGATCGGGACTCTCCCTGTGTGGCCATGGCCATGGGAACCTCTTGGGTGGATTGTTTCTTTAAAGAGTCAATAAAAATTGGGATTGACTCAAAACATGCCTGAGGGTGATGATTTACTCTGCAGAAGAATTCCCGGGAGCCAGTTCAGATGCCCAGATCCCTAACAGATCTGAGAATGATTAAAAACAAACAAATCAAGAGCTTGGGAATACAGGATCATGTTAGAATGCAGTACTAGTTTTTTACATGTACTGGAGTGGTCAATGCCTGGACACCAGCATCCTTCCCCCGCTTCCAGGAGCGGCCTCTCTGTGGCTTGAGGGACATGAAGGCTCCTTGGCAGTGACAGAGATGACAGTCCCTCCTGTGGCAGTAGAAGGAGCATTAGGCACTCTTGGCTCTAGCTTCCTGGTCGCAGTCTGAGCCAGGCTGCCTGAGAAGAGGCTGGCAGGTTGCCCATAGAGTGGAAAATCACCCACGGCCCCAGGAGTGGCCAGCCTCCTCTGGGCCACAGGGCCCTAGACAGCCCTGGGGACCAGCCTGCCGCAGCCTGGGAGCTCAGCTGTCAGGATGGTTGTCTCCTCTGTGCTGGGAGGAGGCATCCTCCCTCTTTGTGATGGGGAATCTGTTCCTCTGGGGGCTGGTAGGAGGTGAATGTGTGACAAGGTCCTATCCCTCAAGCTTCTCTGCCTTCTACTAGTAATAATTATTATACTTGAGCGTCCATGTAAAGTATAATGAAGGTGACAATGTCAGGAACCCAGAATCTTTCAGGATCCCAGTTAGGAGAAAGGAGAATAACTCACAGTGTGACCCCTCTACTGCATGCATTGGTATACTTGTGCCTGTCTCATCACTTCCCCAAAAGCTCTGAAGAAATGAGACATCCTGGCTACCGCTTATTCTCTGGAGGGTGGCATTTCCATGTCCAATTGCCCCTTCTGGAACCTGACTTCTCAGATTAGGAGAACATTGGGCCCAACAGAGCCGGTGGGATCAAACATGAGTGTCCCCTGGTTTGATCAAGGCCAGATTCCCACCAGAGTCTACCATCACAGATTGGAATGGAGCCTCAGAACTTACATTTCACATGTGTGTATGCATACATGCATGCATGTATGCCTGTATGTAGGTATGCATAATGCATGCATGTATGCATGCTTGTATGTATATGTAATATTTTTACTAATTTGAGAATTTCATACATGCGTATAATGTATTTTGATCTTATTCACCTCCTCCTCCCCTAACTACTCCTAGGTCCACCCTCCTCCCTAACCTGATTTCCACTTCATGTCCTTTTATTTATTTATGATCCACAGAGTCCAATTTGTAGTAATATAGTCTCCTGGGTGTGGGAACAAACCAGGAGCCACACCCTTAAAGAAAACTGATCTCCAGAAATCATCAGCTGTCAATAACTCCGGGGGTGGGGGAGTGGGGGGGTGGGAGCTCATGGACTTCTCCATCCGTTCCCCCATCCATGATAGAACACTGACTGGCTTGATCTTCTGCCAACACCCGCAGCCACTGTGGTATCTTTAGTGTAGAGGCCCTGTCATCTAGAAAATACTGCTTTGGTTTGGTCCTCCCTGATCTCTGGCTCTTGTGGTCTTTCTGACTCCTCTTTGGCAATGGTTTCTAAGTTTTTTGTGGGGTAGGGTGGGGTGGAGTAGCGTAGGACTTGCCTGCCTGTTTCTTCCTTCCTTTGTTTCTTTTGTTCTTTCTTTTTCCTTTCTTCCTTTTTTAAAAATGTCTTTAGATTCATTAATCTTTGAGTGTTTGCCTGCATGTATGTATTGCCCTATATTAACCTATGGAGGTCAGAAAAGGGGGCCCGATACCCTGGGGCTGGAGTTATGGATGGTTGTAAGCCACCTGTGGGTACTGGGAACTGAACCTGGGCCCTCTGCAAGAACAAGTGTTCTTAACCATTGAGCCATCTCGCTAGACCTTGAACTGTCATTGCTAACAAGTTCTTGGGATGCTGAAGTTCCTGGGACATTGAAAAGCTCTGATCTGAGTCCTCATTTCCTAGCGTGGAGGCTGAGGGCCTTTGGTGATAAGCACAATGGAATTTAGTGGTACACACACTAGCTTGTAAAAATTCTGTGCTTAAAAGTACTTCTGTGCTTAATGTATTTTGCAAAAAACAAAAATAAAAAACCACAAGGGCTGGAGAGATGGCTCAGAGGTTAAGAGCACTGGCTGCTTTTCCAGAGGTTCTGAGTTCAATTCCCAGCAACCACATGGTGGCTCACAACCCTCTGTATTGAGATCTGATGCCCTCTTCTGGCCTGCAGACATACACGCAGGCAGAACACTGTATACATAATACATAAAAATCTACAAAAAAAAAAAAAAAAAAAACAATTAGCACAACAAACCTGTAATTTTAAATATTTTAAATTAAAGTGAGATATCTACTAAGTAAAAAGAAGATATAAGCAATAGTATTACAGAAATAATAATGATGATGGATTTGTAGTAAAATCTGAGAATGTGGCATGCTGACTAAGGAGTCCGTAGACACTGAGCTGAGCATAAGCCCATGTTTTACAGATGAGACTGAAGGCACAGAGACCTAGGAGAGAGGGACCAGGAGGCTGATAATCCCTGCCTGCTGTATGCCCATCTCTTCTGTGAACGGGCAGGTTAGAGGAAGTCCCCCCAACCTTACCTAGGTGTCTGTCTACATTCTCAGGCTTACAAACAAAGGCCTGCATTTATAGCGTGTAGCTTCCTGAGCTTCCCTGAAGGCAAAGGACTTGCGCTGCACAGTCTTGTCCTATCGTAGTTTATTGTAGTTCCCAGGCTACAAAGCCTGGGGGTGGGGGGTGGCTAAGAAATTGGGGGAGCAGTAGTTTTTCCTGGTGACCAGCTGCAGTTTGTCAGTCATCAGTCCTAGGCCTCCAGGGTCCTGGCTTTCATTCCACTGATTGAAGGTGTTCAAAGAAAACCCAAGAGGATGGGCCACGTGGTAGGTGCTGGGTAAGAAGGTTATCTGGAGCTTGGTTAGCAATGATCTGACTTTTGCTGGCCTCTTCCAGGAACATTGTGAAAGGCATGAGGGAGCTCCGGGAGATTCTAAGGACTGTGGAGACCAAAGCAACGCAGAACTTCAAAGTGGTAATGTGACTGACTATTGGCTGCGGCTGGTTTATGCAGAGCTCAGTTTGGGTGGGAGACAACACAAGCCCTAGCAAGACCCCTGACCTAGAGATGTCACATGCATGCCTGTGCTCATCCTCCTCTGCTCCCAGCAGACATTATTAATTGACCCCGGAATGCTTTCCCACCAAACTCCCTGGTCACCTCATCTTCTTCACCAGGTCACTAAAGATGGCTCCTAGCATTAGAACAGAGTTGAAATCTACCACCAACCCTTACATGAGCAAAACTATCCTCGTCATGTGTGGCATTGCTCATTTCGTCATGATCATAATAAGTGCCATTAACTCCCCTTTCGTGTCCCAACTCAGGTCTGTGTTCTTAGACCTTTGTTCCTCCAAAATCAGAGCCACGGCTGTGTCTCTCACTAGAATTTTGGGTTGACTGTCAAGTCTCCAGGAGGCATCTGGTAGGGAGGGAGCCTCCTGTACCTGTGGCCTTCTGCCTTCTGCCACCTGGAAAGGGACTACAGCGTGCTCATTTGTAGAGCCAGGAGAGAAGAAAAGAAATGGGGTAGAGCTATGTGAGGACATCCATGGGAGACGTGGTGAGCTTCCATGCTAGGGGGACTGAGGAATGAGGGTCTTGGGAATGGAGCTGTGGGGCCCTGCAGAGGCCCAGCACAGCGTGCAGTGGGCAGGTCTGCTACTTAGGAGCCACTAGCAGCTGAAGTTCGACCTGCAGCCCCAGTCTCTCCCTCTCTGGCAGATGGCTGCCAAGCACCTGGCAGGGGTTCTGCTGCATTCCCTGAGTGAGGAATGTTACTGGAGTCCCTTGTCCCAGCCGCTGCCTGAGTTCATGAGCAAGGAGGAGAACTCTTTCATCACCCAGAGCCTTCGGAAACCTCACCTCTACGAAGGAGACAAGTGAGTGCCACCTGCCCAGCCTCCACCCTGCCCAGTGCCAGGCGTTCCTTAGAGAGTAAGGAAAGATGGTCTCTGGCGGGGTGAGGGGAGAATTCTTCATGGTTCCCGGAAGCCACACACTTCCTGTCTTCCCAACACACCCCTTTGATGTGCCAGTTGAAGGTGGAGTCTGTAGTCACCATCAGGGGCCTCTTGCTTTGTCCCCATGCCTCACCCCAGGCTGGGGATGGATGGGCTGTTTCTTTTACAGGGTGGGATCAGCCTTTCAGAACCCTGGGACCAGTTAAGAGCTGCACATGGTATTCGGTACCTGTGAATTATGCAGGAGAAGGGTCACCTTACCAGACTGATGTTGACTCAGGACGCAAACACTGCTTGGGGGCCCAGAGGTGCTGTCGGTGTGGGCTGGGCTGCAGCCAGGAATGCTGTTGTGTTTTCCAGCCTCTACTGCCCGAAAGACAACATAGAGGAGGCACTCCTGCTGCTGCTCATCAGTGAGTCCATGGTAAGCCCCGGGCACCACTGACCCCGGGGGATTGGGACTGTGGGGAGTGTCGGGTAGATGCAGGTTGTCCATGGCCTAGTCAAGCTCTACCTGCCAGGGATGCCCCAAAGGTGTGAACTTCTTGGCCCTGCCCTCACCCCTTCTCCAAGTCTGGTTCATCAGTCTTGGGTTTGGCCACACTAGCTGTGAGACCCGATGTCTGTCTCAGGTGGGTAGGGTCTGAGTGCATGAAATCTTCTTCTGGGATGACAAAAAATTGATTATCACAAGTCAGCAGTGTGCATTGGCCAGCTAGATGCTGTGACTGATGTGAGAGCTGAAGGAATATTGCATTTGGAGACACAAGACCTGGGTTGTGACACATTAGCCGAGAGCTGGGGACTCAGCAGCCATTCTTTCTGAGATGATGGTAACTCGGAAGTAAGTTTGTGTAGAATTCATGTTCTTGCAACAACTATTGATTATCTGTCCTGTGCCTGGTCTTGTTTTATAAGCCAGACATGTGGCTGTAAGCAAAATGGAGACAGGGCCCCTGACTTCATGGAGTTCACATTTTGGTCAGGGGTGGTAGTAATGAAGTAGTAAATGATTCCAGTATCCAGGCTGTCTGTGTTTGCATTTGCATGCTATGGGAAAATAAGGCATGGGGACGCATCCCCCACACCCTGGCTTTTGTCTATAATCTCAGACCTCAGTGTGTGGGCTCAAGAGGGGCAGGAGGATCAGAAGGTCAAGGTCAATCTCAGATTTTAAAACAGAAAAGGGTTTGGGGTCAATGTAGGCTAACTGAGACTCTGAGAATCTGGCTCCAAAAGAAGAAAGGGGTGTTGATAGTTTCACGCAAGTCAGATTAATACTAGTGTGTTCCCATTTTACAGACAAAATAAGGGAAGGGCACAGGATGGCATGCATATTTGTCAAGGTCACACAATAATCTTTGTTTTCGTGCTATGAACCACGCCCCTCTAACAACTTTCCACAAACATGAAGCCCGGGCCCCAGGTTCCTGGATTTCAGTCACAGCTCTGCTCATTAGCTGCTCTGGTCCTTGTTTCTCTCACCCATAAATGGGCCAGTGAGGTAGTTTTGAAAATGCAATGTATGAGGTCTTGGGGGAGTCTGTTGCCAGGGCTGGGCCAGAGTCGCTGTTGTCGGTGTCCTCAGAAGAGAGTAAGGCGATTGGTTTGGCATGCTTAACATGATCCAGAGTCACCCGGAGGGGAATCGCAATGTCCCAATCAGAGTGGCATGTGGAGTTATCTTGATTATCTATTAGTGGAGGTGGGATGACCCGCTCATTGTAGGTGGCATCATTTCCTGGCCAGGGGATTCAGCGCTGTGAGACTGAAGCAGATGAGCTGAGTGCTGACAGGCATGGGTGTGTCCCTTAGTCTGTCCTGACTGTGTGTGTGTGTGACATGACTAGTTCCCTCAAGCTCCTGGGGCTCCAAATTCCCTACAATGATGAATTGTTACCTGGAATTGTAAGCTAAAATAAGCCCCCACCCTCTCTCCTCTGTGTGTGTGTGTGTGTGTGTGTGTGTGTGTGTGTGTGTGTGTGTGTGTGTGTTTCAAGACAAGGTCTAACTATTATAGCCCTGGCTATCCTGAAACTCACTCTGTAGACCAGGCTGGCCTCGAACTCACAAAGATCCACCTGCCTCTGCCTCCCAAGTGCTGGGATTAAAGGCATGGAGCATTACACACCACTAGCCCTTTCTCTCTTTAATTGTTTTTGTCACATACACCTCCTCTCTCACGCATACATCAATGGCTTCTTCTGGATCAGAGTTCAGGACCAGGGTTCTGGTGGCTGTCTCTCCTTTAAGGTTATTGACACCGCTGGCCCAGATACCTTAAGCTGGCTTAAGTCTCAAGCAGAGAGTGGCCTGCTACTAGACTGTGACCCATTCCCAGAACCTGTGAATTTCCCCGAGTATAGACCTTTCTCCAAGTTTTGCCTTGAGCGTAGCCTGCTTACCTGTCCTGGAGACACAGGACTCCACACTAACTAGCCAAGTACAGCCTTGTAGCTTGCAGGTAAAGAGGCTGCATGGCTTGACCTGCATGGCTTGACTTGCATGGTTGCTAGCAGGAGGTACCTCCTTGGATTGGCTGGTTTGTTTCCTCTTGCCCACAGCAACCCTGCCAGACATTTGGAAATGAGGGAGTTGACAATAGACAACCTTAGTTATCATATCTACTGAGACCTTTCTCCTTTCCCAACAAATCTGGCCCCTGGGGCTCAAAGTGGCTTCTCAGAGATCAAACCTGCCTTTCTTTTATACCCTCCTTCCCTCCAGTTACGTTCTTCTCCTTTTGTTTTGTTTTGAGACAGGGTCTCACTCTGTAGCTTTGACTGGTATCTTAGGGTTTATTGCTGTGAAGAGACATCATGACCACAGCAACTGAAAGCATTTCATCGGGGCTGGCTTACGGTTCGGATGTTTAGTCCATTATTGTCACTGAGGGAAGCATGGCGGTATGCAGGTAAACATGGTGCTGAGGAGGAGCTGAGAGTTCTACATCTGGATCCACAGGCAGCAGGAAGTGACAGTGACCCACTGGCCAGGCTTGAGCTTCTGAGACCTCAAAGCCCAACCCCTTCAACAAAGCCACACGTACTCCAACAAGGCCACACCTCCCAATAGTGCCACTCCCCATGGACCTATTGGGGCCATTTTTATTCACAACACCATAGCTGGGTTGGAACTTACTATGTAGAAGAGGCAGGCATTAAACTCACAAAAATCTGCCGTATCAGTCTCCTGTTTCCTGGGATGAAAAGCATGCACTACCATGCCCAGCATGTTGTTTTTTATTAATTACCTTATTTTTTTATGTATGTGGGCATGCACACATCGTAGTGTGATTAATTGTGGAAGTCAGTTCTCCCTTTCCGCTGTGTGGGTTCTGGGAATTGAAATCTGTCATCGTTGCGAGGTGGTGGTGGCGCACGCCTTTTATCCCAGCATTCGGGAGGCAGAGGCAGGTGGATCTCTGTGAGTTCAAGGCCAGCCTGATCTACAGAGCGAGTTCCAGGCCAGCCAGTGCTACTACACAGAGAAACCCGGTTGTGGGGGGCAGCATCCGTCATCATGTTTGGCTACAGGTGCCTCTTGTTGTCTCCTCCAGTTGATTTTCGAGAATGTGAACTGAACTATGGGTTCTGTCAGCTCCTGCTCTGATCCCTCAGTTCATCCCTAAGGTCCCACAAACTTTTAGCACGGCCTCTGTGTGTGAGGGGTTTCCCTCATCACTGCAGCTGGCTCGCTTTAGCTGTGGATGACAAGCTTGTAGTCAAACCTCTAGAGCAGCAGCCGGCAGCCTTGGCTGTGACTCTGCAGTGTCTCATAGACTGCGGTAAAAGCCACTCCTGCAGTGCCAGCCCGCAGTCGCTGTCACCATTTTTCCTCACCTCCGGGATGTCCAGAGCAGCCACCTGGCAGAGGGTATTTGTGGGTTCCTAAGTGCTTTTACGAGTAGAAACTCAGAGAGTAACTGTATGGGACCTGTGTGTATGTCTGGTGCCAGGATATGGCATTTTTTACATGCTAACCCTTGTGGTCAGATGATGGAACCGTGTTTTCCAAGCGATAAACAGAAATCACCAATGTTTTCCCAGTAACATAAGGGATTTGATTTATAGCTGATTAAGATCTGTATTTTGGGCCCACTTTTTTGCCTTGAGGGCTGAAAGAGCATTTCAAATTCCACTCACTCATATCTATACATCTACCAGACTACCCACCAGTCAGTCTCTCATTCCTGCGGCGTCTGTTTGCCCACCCACCTGTCCATCCACTCACCCACCATCTTTCCAACATTGGTTTGTGGATTCAGCACTGCTCGTCACTTAATTTCACTGGGCAGCCGTGCTGTGCTGGACCATACTCAGCACCCACTTTATATAAAACAATAGCCTGAAGCCCTTGTCTCCAGTGCACTCGTACGTAGTGCAGGGATGAGGGAGCCAGCTAAACCCTCCATCCTATTTTGTTGAGCCTGGAAAGAATTCATTGCTGGTGTGGCCTCTCAGAGAGGTACTTGATATGGGACAAGTGTGGGAGGTTGGGGGTGTCTCTGGGACGGGGACTCTCACCTTAACTAGCTCTGCGCTGTACTCGGTACTAGGCACCTGGCTATGTGGATCTTGTACGTGTCACTCATAGCGGAGCTAGAGTCTTCTCTCTGTGAACCTGTTTGTTCATCTGTGAGATGGAGTTAATGAGGCCTTCGTGGAAGTTTGGGTGGATTAAGTGAGAAAATGAACACAGAGCTATCTCTTTGGGTTGTTTTTGTTCTGGGGGCTGGAAAAGGATTGATTCTGAGTTGTCTTTGAAAACATGTAGGTTGTAATCTAGTTGGAAGATTGAGGGTATTGGTCTGCTATTTTAAAGGAAAGAGCTTCTTAGGCATGGCTGCATTTGGGACTCAGCAGATAAGACACACAGCGTCCTAGCTTTTGGCACCGGCTTTGCTCTGACTCGAGGGCTTGCTCTGCAGAAGGCTGCCAGCTCAGAGCCTGTGTTTCAGTACCCATGACAGGAAGACTGTGACATCTGCCACAGGAACTGTGTCGCTGGGTAGATGAAGCCTGTCACAGAGCATGGTAGTAGCTCTTGGCTCTGTGGATTGGCTGTTCAAGAGCTGTTGGTAATCATGTCTGCCAGTGGAGGGCGCCAGCAGGAGCCGCACTTGATGGTGTTCTCCAGGGAGGGGAAGCCTAACACTGGGCACTTCCTGGGTCCTTCTTTCTGGGGTCAGCAGGCCCTGAGGCCTGCTTGCTTGATGGAAAGGCTGGCTCTGTGAAACCTGAGCAGGGCTTTTGGCATCTTGCTTCAAGAACCGGTTCTTTGCAAAGAGACAGCACCCAAGACTTTACTGGGGAGACCCTGTCTGCATTTTGCTTTGGGTGCTTCTCCAGCAAAACCAGCCCAAGGCCACTGATGGTATCAGTCAAGACTACCGGGCATGCTCCCAGAGGAACCTGGAATCTGGGAAGCAGCCAGGGTGAAGCCAGGATATCTGGATTTCAGTGAGGTCTCTGCCCTCTGTGTGTACTGGCCGCCTCCCTCAGTCTCCTGTTAAATGAGAGTAGACAAGAGGGTGTGGGGAGGATGAGATGCTACTTTTATGAAGTGTTCCATTCCCCCACTTAGATGGGGACTCTATCTAGGTCCAGGATTAAGTAGAGGATGGGCTCTGCAGAGGTGCCAGATAAACTGAATCCGGTGGAGATTGGGAACCATCTGGAGAGTTGATCTGGTGTGCAGGAAAGCCACAGGGCCTGGGCTGGCTCTGGATGTCCATCTCCAGGGGCTCAGAGCCCTCCCCTGGGAAGGTTATACTTGTTGCACAACCATTGGGGTTCCTGGGCCAGATAAGTTGACCGGTGTGAGAATTCCCTTCCCAAGGCCTGCACCTAGGGAAGTGTGCCTCAACAAGGGTGTGCCTGCCAGAGGCAAGGATGACTCCTGGTTTTGTCTGGGGGACATTTGTCCAAAGGTTAGTGGTCGGAAATGGTGAGGGTTAGATGACTTGAGTGTGGCTGGTCTCTTGACAGTCAGAAAGATCTAGTCTGGGACAGGTTACCCTGGGAGAATCACCAGAGGGACAGAGGTGAGGAATAGGGACACCTCTAGGGTCCTGCCTGGGGACCAAATGCTTGACTTAAATAAGGGCAGAGCATCTCATAGCAGGAGCCAATAAGTCACAGCAGGGTGAGCAGGGAAAACCCAGGGAGAATATTTGCCTTTATCCCAAGAACAGCACAGGGGACGGTGGGTGACAGTGGGGAGAGCACAGAAGGCAGCTCCGTGGCTTTGTACTTGCTCTGACGGATGTGTTCATGTCACTGCTGGATCTGGAAGTCTCTTCCTGATAAAAGCAGGAGTCTGAGGCCATGCATGTGCATAGGAAAGGAAAAGAATATGCTTGGGACTAATGGATAGCCTACTAGTGAAACCTGTGGGCCTGTGTGTCCCGAGGGCCATGAGGGATGAGGGCTGGGGAAGAGGGAAGAGGGATGGGGAAGGCTGGGGCGCCTCTGGGGAGGAACTGTAAGCCTGATGGTAGTGCCCCCTGACTCCGAGGTTTGTTCTGGCTTCAGAGCCACACATGAATTCATGCCCCGTGTGGCTTACCAGCCATCCTTAGGACTTCCTTTTTTTCTACTCCAGTTTCCCCACCCAAACCTGTTACCATGGTTACATACACAGGCACTGCCCAGCAAGCAACACTAGGGTTTTTGGTAACCCTGCCCCCAAGCTATGATAACAGCTGGGCAGACTTCTGCTTCAGGCTGCCCTGTGGGAACCATGTTCCCCTCTTGTACAGAAGCACTAAGGACCCCTAAGGGCATGTCCTCACCACTGTCTGTGTGTTAAGGGGGCAGGCCATCCGGAGGACTTGCCCTGCTTATGTTTCACCTGCTCTAATAACACCCAGTTCTGAAAGTCCACCCCTCCTTGCCCCCCCAGACACACCCAGAGGCCTGTCCTCTTAGAGGGCAAGGTCTAGGGTAGACAAAGGAGTTGTTTCTGAGCCAGCCCACGGCTCTCTTCCTGGGCTGGCACACAAAGGTGGATTTATGAAGCTCTTTAACGGTTCGAGGAGCTCAGTCTAGAAATGGCATACTCCAACACAAGGAGTGATGAGCCAGCCCGGGCTGCCAGGAGTATACCCACGAGGCAGAGAGGTGGGTGGGCTACAGGACAGCAGCCACCTGAGCTAGGAGTGGCCTGCAGGCTGACACAGAGGGCTACAAAATGCCCAGACTCAGTTGAGCCTTGAAGATAGGAAACAGCAGGGCGTGCTGTGTAGCTGGTGAGAAGTCTGTTAGGAGGGCAGCCAAAGGAAGGAGTTTGTCACCCTGAGGGAAGTAGTGACACCAGGCTCCTCACTCCCACCCCCACCTCCTCCCCCAACATGGCTTCTGTGTAGGGTGAATTCCTCAGTTCTCGAATGTGCCCACCAGTGCTCCCTCTGCCTCAAGCCACCTGTGCAGAACACCTGGCCTATCCTTTCCATCCTGATTTCTTCCTCCTACCCAGAGCCTCAATTCCAGTACGCAAGCGCAGATGCATCCCATAGCCCCCCTCCTAAACCTCTGTTCTTCATCCCCTCCTTCCTTTCCCGCTGCTACCTGGAGGAGCCCACTCACCCACAGTCCCTGCTGGGTGCCCGAAGCTAAGAGCTGTTGGAGATGGAGGAGAGGGGAGGTATATTTCGAGGGATGGAACGCAGGTTGCGGTTGCATTACCACGTGGCTGTGTGTGGGTGGGACTCTCTGGGAGGGAGAGGGATTTCTTGGCGCTTTTCCTTCCTTAACTGTTTGCAGCTCCTGGCTCGGTTTATCAGGTTGGCTCTAGCATTGATCTTTCTGAGGGTTTCCTGCCATTCCTGGCATTCTATCCCAGGCATCCCCTCCTTGGCCATCTGTTTCTTGAGGAGGAGGAACAGCGATCACAGTCATGGCTGAAGAGGAAGCTGTCCAGATCCATTGCCACCAGTTTGTCTTTCTGCCTCAGATGTCCCTAAGGGTGTTAGTTCTTTGGGGTCAGGGGGCCTGTTAGCTTCCAGGAGCCTCTAAGGGACACATTCCATCCCAGAGTCTACAAGTGACGGGGTTTCCATGTCCTCAACTCCACTGGCCCATGGGAGCTCCAGCATCTTGTCTGCAGGAAAGAGGGTGGCTCAGGGCAAGAGGCAGCTGTGAGGTCAACTGGTGGACGGTGCCTTGGATCTGGTGGAACCAACAGTTCCTTTTTCTGCTGTCCAGCAGGCCAGTCCTTGGTTGGTAGCCTGTGAGGAACAGAGCAAACTTAGGCAGGGAGGATGATGCTTGCTAGATGAGGACTCCTTTGGCAGGGGGAGAGCGGTCAGAGAGGAGCATGCTGGGAGTCATCAGTGAGAGTGTGGAGCCAGATCTCAGCTCTGCCAGGCCTAGCAATGAGAGTGTATGAGAGTCATTTCAGACCCCAGGATGTCGCTCTGCCCTGCAACTATTGGGACCAATCAGTTACTCTTTGCTCCCGGAAGAAGGAAGAGGGAGCATTAATGAGAGCCAGCATTGATGATAATAGCCTGAAGGGAAGCGGGGTGGGGGGATGCTGAGTATCAGCAGGGTATGTTTAAGTGAAAGGCATGTAGCCATAGCACTTGCAACTGCTCCCCAGGTTAGAAGTCTTGCAGCCTTCCAAATGAATACCAGGCCTCGAGCCTTAGGATGACCCCAACCCCCCACCCCACACACACCTGGGCCAAGGGTCTTTGGAGAGAGCTCTGTGGGGAGAAGGGAGGTCATTTTTGAGGGTTGGCCAGTTACCTAGCTTGTGACGGCCATGAAGTGTGACTGTGAGTGGCTTTGCAATATGGGCCCTGTGATGCTAGGGCCCTTCCTTACCTTGTATCTCCAATCCACCCACAGGCAACTCGGGACGTGGTGCTGAGTCGGGCCCCCGAGCAGGAGAAGGACCGGAAAGTGAGCTTGCAGAATGCTTCAGCCATCTATGACCTCCTGAGCATCACACTGGGCAGGCGGGGCCAGTATGTCATGCTTTCCGAGGTAGGGCCAGTCCCCCAGCCTGCCTCACTTCCTGGGAGTTGGGTCGTTCACAAAGGGAGTCGCATGAGGTCATCATTTCCTCACTTGTCACTTTCTTCCCAGTCTGGCCTGCCTTTTACTAGCTTTGTGACCTTGGCAAGTCACCCTAGCTTCAGTCACAGGCTCACGATCTGTGGAATGGGGTTATTAGAGATCTCACCTCAGGGTAAAAACTGAAAGCTCTAACGTGTCCCATAATAAACACTAGTTGTTATTTTGTATTTCGGTGGTGTGTACTTGAAAAACATTTCCACAAATCTGGTTTCAAATTTGCATGTCAAAATGGCCCTATGAAATCATTCACGTATTTCGGAGGCAGGGACCAAGGACATCACACAGCATGCCGTGGCAGGGACTGGATTGCCCCTGTGTTTCCCACTGGAACAAAGCTGCCCTGCAGCACTCTGAAGGCAGCGACTTGGGGAGAGGTTACCCTGTCAAGGGAGTTGGAGCGCTGCTGACCAGTTCTTCCTCCCCAGTGCCTAGAACGAGCCATGAAGTGTGCATTTGGAGAATTCCACCTTTGGTACCAAGTGGCCCTCTCCATGGTAGCTTGTGGGAAGGTAAGGCCCTGGGCTGTGCGGGCGGAATTAAATGCCTTCTATGGATCCTGGGGAACCTCTGGTCCCTCCCTGACGTGATTTGTGTTGACTGGGAACTGACCCATTGTTGGTGTGACTCTATGAGCGTGGATAGGGAAGGCCCTATATAATACGTGCTAGCGATGGCAGGTGTGTCCACTTGCGGGTGTGAGTTTGGATGCTTCTCTCTTCCAATGGTCCACCACAAGCCTACCACATCGCTTCTGCTGGGCTGGCTCTAGGAGAGAGGAACACTGTTCCTGCCCCCAGTAGGCTGGCCTGTGAGTTGGGAACTTCCCTAGGAGGGGGAGCTCTAAGGTGGGGTGCAGCAGCAACCACCCACATGGGGATCTGGAGGGGAGACTGTGGTGGATGGAGTAGGAGGCACCTGGGTGGGGACAGCAAAAGAGGCCAGACAGTACTGCCCGGAGCGTGCTGCACCCAGGTAGGCATTTGCCCTCCATCTGCCCGGCCCCTGCTCCAGCAACCCTCATTTTCTCTCATCTCACATCATGACTACACTTATGTAAGCCTCTATTTTAAGCATCGACATGAAAGGAAAACCTTTCTGGAGATGGAAGCCGAGGTATCTGGGGCTGAGGATGCTATGAATGCAGGAAATAAGGTGACATGAGCTTGCAGATGGTTCCAAGAGCTGTAAATACCCAGGGCCCTTTCATGGGGCTGAGGGAATCCCTCGCCCCCCGGCCCATCTGTGTCACATTCCATTTCTAGCCCCACAGCCATCTCTGAGGAGGGCCCTCCCGATGTGCCAGTGCCGCCTGCCTCCACGCATGGAGGAGTGCCAGGCAGCACTGGGTCTCTGCAGTAAGATAGGCCAGGGCCTGGCAGGGACAGGGAGGAGGACCAGGTGCTGTATAGTCTTGTCAGATTGCAGGGAGAGGCATGGGGGGGGGGGTCCTTGAGCATCCTTTGCTGGGCGCCTGTCTTTCCAGCCCCTTTTGCATCACACGGGCCGCCTCCCAGAGCATCTTGAAGTCACAGCATGACCTACTGGCTCTCCCCAGCAGGGTGTTGTTAGATCTCAAGGAAAACTCAGAATACAGACAGGGCCCTGGCCCTGCAGCATCAGAGACACTCAGGGCACCAGGCCGGATCAGATAAGTAGCAGAGCTGGGAGGACAGCAGAACTCCTGGCATTGGGGGCAGTGTGAACCAAGGGGAGGGGCCAGAAAGATGAAGCAGGATAAATGTGTGGGACTGAAGGTAGCTGCCTGCCTGTTAATCGCCTAGGTGGTAGCAGTAGGCTGGGGGCGGGGGTTGTGACTGGAGCTTATGCAGATCCTCTGCCTACAGCATAACAGCATTGCGTAGCTTCTTCCTGCCTCCCCCAAACAGGAAACACCTTAAAACAGCAGAGAAGAAGAAACTCCTGGAGTAGTGCACTGTTATGTGGATTAAAAAGAAAAAGAAAAAAAGCTACTCCCTTTAAAACAAACAAGCAAACAAACAAAACAACAACAACAACAACAAAAACCCACAACTATCCACAGACGTTAGCTTTTTTGAGGGAGTTCCTGGAGGATCCGGCCTCAGGACAAAGCACCACAATTGTCTGGGACTTCAGGGGTCTTCCTTCTCTTTATGGGGAAGCTAGAACCTAAGAGCATGCAGCCTCTGGGAAGTCATTCCCCGCTCTGGCTCCCTCATGATCCCGCAAGGTGGGCACAGGGAATTGGAGTGGTCAGTGAATGCCTTATATGCGATGCTCCGCCCACCCCGGCATGCAGTGCACTGTGAATTGTTCTGGTAGAAGGCGTTTTCCAACCGCCCTCTGGGAATTCTGCATGCCAAAACCATTTGCCCGACTGCCCTGGCAGACCTCAAAGGAGTGGCCAGAGCTTGCCTTTGCCGAGCCCAAGGTGGGAATCCAGGTTCTGCACCTTCCAGAAGGTGCGGCTGGGTAGATATAAATATGCCTGGTGTTTCACCCCACAGGAATAACAGATGAGTTCTGTGGCATGATTTAGGTCGTTCCCTCTCTCGGTCTCCATGCGGCAGTTGCATTGGCTGCGTTGCTAGGTAACCAGCATGACAGGGGGGAAAAAAGAAGCCGGCTGCTCCTACTGCTGGATCCTCAGGCGGCTCGGCTCCTTAAATAGCAGTGTTTTTTGGTCTGCGTGGGGGGTGGGGTGGGAAGGAGTGGTGGACTGTGGAGGGTCAGGACTAAGAGAATCCTGTTTCCAGGATGCAAAAGTCAGCAGCTAAGGAAAGCCGAGGAGAAACCTGTGGCTTGCTGGGGTGTGTGAGTCAAGGGACAGTGGTGAGGGACTTAGTGTGGCGCTCCCTGGAGAGGGCTCTGAGGAGGTGGGGCCTGGCAGCTCACACAGCTTCCCTTGCTGGGCACTCCCAGTAGGCCTGCCATTTTCTGGCCCTTTCTTGTGCTTGTCCTGTCCTCTTGTGTTGTTAGAATGATAGGGGATTTGGGCATTTGTCCCCCCTGCTGCCCTTCTTCTTTCTGTGCCCTCCTTGGAGGTCACATCTGACTCTACTGCCCCAGGCCAGTGCAGGCCCTAGATGAAAACACCTACAGTTAGCCCGTTTTCTGATAATTGTAATAAAACAGCCGAGGTGAAAGCATTTATAATGAAAAGAAGCTTCTTTGCCTTATGGTTTTGGAGGACAGGTTGTCAACACTGGCTTAGTTCTGGTGAGGTCCTCAAGGCAGATGCATGGCAGGAGGATGTGCAAGTGGGTGAAACTGTAGCAGGACAGGAAGACAGAGCGAGCAGAGCTCATTTTATACCCGTTCCTTGCAAACCTAATTATGAAGATGCCCAGTCCTTTTAGGGCACACACAGTGACCTAACCAGGTCCCACTAGACCCCATCTCATCATGGCTCTGCTACTCAGAGCTAACCACTCTGAGGTTCAAGGGCCAGCATGTGGATTCTTGGAGAACACACTCAAGATTATGCAAACCATAGCTCAGAGCCCAGGGAAATCTGTAACACTGGGTGGAAGAAAGTTCTTCCCTAAATGGTGGGGAACCGAGAGGTAAGGTGGGGGTGGGGACACACACATTCCAGTCATATCCTACTGCAGGCAGCTGAGCCTGCCAGAACCCTCTTTCCCCTCATGGCACCCCCAGAGTTCGTAGGGAAGAAGGAGGCTAAGTTAGAGTGAGGAGCTCAGTCCACAGTGGGACCCAGGACATGGTAATTGTCCTGGACACACACACACACACACACACACACACACACACACACACACACACACACACCCTCCAGGAAACCAGTCTCCTCTGGCGAAGGTCATCACCACACAGGCCACACAGGGTAGTGGTTAAGAGTTAAGCCCAGGCTGTGTTCAAACCCTTGCTTGGTCACTCCCAGGCTCTGTGGCTCTGAACAAACTGCCTGCCCAGCCTCTCTCTTCTCAGCTGTAAAGCTGCCTGTCTGGTAGGGTGTTGTGAAAATCCAACAGTCACAGAGGAGTGTTGCAGACTTTCTGTAAGGGGTGGGTAGCGGTTGGTTTCCACCAATTATTAACAACCAGCCTCTCGGCCATTCCACCAGCATGGCATCACGAAGCAGCACAGATAGGACGTAAACCAATGGGCATGGGGGCATGGCCGAGTTCCAATTAGACCCTATTTGCAAAAACAAGCAGTGGGCTAGATTCAGCCTGCAGGTTCTTTTGGCAGCCCCCGACTTAGAAAGAAAATGCCTGGTACATAAGACCTCGACTACTATCTGTCTTTCCTCTTGGTATGGGTGGCACACCTGCTGGGCCTGGATACCCTTCCCTTCTGGCCCTTACCCGCTTGAGTCCTGGAGCCCTGTGGGTCCTTAGCTTCCTGTCTGGAGGTTCTCTCTGGCCCTCCCATCTCCTAACCCTCTTCCCAACCTTTGTACATCACCAGCTCTCCTCCGAGTACGGGTTTAGAGATTCCCCTGTCTGTTTCTCAAACCTCTCTGGTTCTGATTTGAATTCTTTTTGGAAAGGTTCCGTTTGTCATGATGTTAGCTGTTGTCACATCTCCAGAGGGTGAGGTTCATGATCTCCATTCTCCAAAGGAGGGAAACAAAACTCAGAGGAGGGCTTGCGGCCAGTCACCTGGCCTCCTCCCGCTGGGCTCCCCTCCTGGTTCTTAAAAGGAAAGGGGTACAGAGCCAGGACTGTTGGGGAAACCACCCCTGAGGGCAGAGGACACCCCAGGTATGGGGACCCAGGGTGGCCAGTGATCGTGTTCCCTACCCTTGCTTTTGCAGTCAGCCTACGCTGTGTCGCTGCTACGTGAGTGCATGAAGTTGCAGCCCTCGGATCCCACTGTGCCCCTGATGGCTGCCAAGGTCTGCATTGGGTCCTTGCACTGGGTGAGTGACCTGGGGGAGGGGGGGCAGGGAACTCCAGCAAGTGGGAACCAGGTGAGGGTGTGTGCAGCACAGGGAAGGGTACCGCCTTATGTGAGGAGAGTTTCTGAAGACCCACCAACCTTGTTCTTGACGGGATAGCCCTTTGCAGTGTGGTCTCCAGAGACTCTGACAGATGGAAAGGAGTAGGAGTAGGGGTGGTGGGCCACCTCAGTTACCTAGACTGGCCTATCAGAAAAGAGGTTTCAGATGACTTCATAGTCAACAGAGAAGGGGAGGGGTCAAACTCAACCCTAGCCCGAGACAAAACAAAATGGCCTTGCAATCTCTTCTTTGTTCTTATTGTACCTATAAGGATTCAGGCATTATGGTGGCCCGCCCCTGTCACCTGGCAGAATACACTCAGGCAGTACCCTGGTCAGCCCAGGATTCCATGACTACTAGTCTGCTCAAAGGTGCAAAGGACCCTTTAAAAAAAAGCACTTGTGATCTCTTTCCTGCTATTCCGGGGCCAGACAGGACTTCCTGTCTTCCTCTTCTCTTCTGTCCTCTCTCTATCTCTGTGTCTTTTTACCTCTTCTCTTTCTTCTCCTCCCTTTCCCTTTCTAATAAAACTTCTCACTAAACACTCTCTGCCTGACATGTTTGTCCCTCTGCCTCGGTTACCCTCGCCTGCCTTGGAATCTGCCAAGGTTCCCCTCGTACTTTACCTAATGGCTTCGCTAGGCTTCTTTCTGGGTCCCGCTGTCTGCTCTTCACTCTCTACTGAGGTGGCTCTAAGGAGACTCTAGCTCAAAGGGCACTTCTTCTCAACTGATGGCCTTTACTGGGGATTAGTGAAAGTACTGCCAAAAATCAGTAGCTTGAAACAATGAGAAAACGGAGCCTGGAGCCCTGAGCCCTGAGCCCCTGGTTTTGATGAGCTCAGACCCAGGGCACTGGATCCTAGGGAGTACTACATTAATATTATCTCTAATTGGTGACTATATGCAGATAATCTTTGCTTGCTTTGGTCCCCATCAGCTTCCCGATGTCAGGGAGAGCCCCTTTTCTATGCTCTGAGTGGCACAGAATGAGTTCCTCATCCATCTCACTTGTCACCTCATACCCCACATTATCCTCTCCAACAGGCTAAGGGGCCCCCATTCCTCCCTCTGCATTCTAGATCCATAGCAAGCACCCACTCTGTTGTAGGTGGCATGCAGCTGCAGACTGAAGCAAAGAGTGCTGGGAGCTGGAGGTGCAGGGGCTGTTACCCAACCCCTAGCTCAGACTCCTCCTTATTCCAGGACCCTGGAGAGGAAACCTTGGGCTCATCCCTTCCTTAGTTGAAGCCCAAAATACCCATGTCTCTGAGAGCAGGGTTGGGGAGGGCATCTGTGCTCCCCCGAGCTGCCAGCTCTAAGGAGCTGTGAGTCCACCCAGCCAATGGCACCCTTGCCAGGAAGCCCTAAATTTAGGTCTTCCCACCGTGGAGGAGCTGTTTCCCTCTGCAGCATAATTACAGTGATTATGTGCATTCAGATTACATGGTAATAAAATTAGGATCAAATCAGTCCAAATTGAAATCAGATGAGTTAGGAGCAAAGTAATCAATGACAACATAAATAGAAAAGCCCAAAAGGAAGCTGAAACATGTAGACTTGTCATCAGAAAAGGGGAGAAAGGCGGGCAGTTACCAGGGGCTGAGGCTAGTCTAAATGTCGGCCTGGTCAGAGTTCAGTGGGGAGTTAAGACAGGGTGGGAACAAGGCTGCGGGTGGGTAGGGAGGAGGGCGAGCTTCTAGAGACTTAGATCCCCTCCCTTGAACCCACCCACTCCCCTCTCTTCCTAAAATTAGTTTTTCTTTGTGTCTATTTTAAGTGACTGTGTTTTCCTTGCATGTATGCCTGTGTACTGTGTGTGTAAGGCCCATAAAGGCCAGAAGGGGGTGTCAGATCTTCTGGGACTGGAGTTAACAGAGGGTTATGAGCCACCATGTAGCCCCCCAGGCCCCAGGAGTCTAACCAAGGCCCTTTAGAAGAGTGGCCACTGCTCTTAACTGCTGCTGAGCCATCTTTTTTTTTTTTTTTTTTTTTTCAAGACAGGGTTTCTCTGTGTGGCTTTGGAGCCTATCATAGCACTCACTCTGTAAACCAGGTTGGCCTCGAACTCACAGAGATCTGCCTGCCTCTGCCTCCCGAGTGCTGGGATTAAAGGCATGCGCCACCACTGCCTGGCCATTCTTGGACCTCTTAAAGTCTGGTTTGTACTCACCTTGGACATGGATTGAACTGTGGTATGACCCTCTGTGCTTCTCGGGACAGAGCTATGTCTTTTCCTCAGTCCAGTGAGGACTGAATGCCCTAGACTGAATTCACCTAGACTGAATGCCCAGCCCATAGACTGGGAAGAGCCTATCTGTGCCCCTGCCCTCCAGGAACTCTGTCTTCCACCGTGAACTTTGTCTAGTGTGGGCTTTGTTTCCGATTAAGTACCTTCTCCACTTCCTTTGCCTTATGCTCTGGCCACAAGGCAAATTTGGGAAGCAGAAAGGAAGATGTAGATATTTTCTTGGATCAGTTATTTAAAACTGATTTAATTTAAAAAGTTGGAACCCCTTCAGGAGGCGTAAAGGACAGGGCACACTTGTATATTGTATGCCACACAGACAACAGAAGAGGTAAAATCAGACATAGGTGAGCTCATTGTGCAAGGATAGGGTTAGGGTTACTCAGGGTTACGGTTACTCCTGGGGGAGCAGCATGGGTACTGGAAGGCGCATAGGCTGTGGAGAATAGATAGGGTTCATTTCCTTTAGTCTGCCTTACTCACTAGCGTGTGTGACTTTGAGGGAGTGGTTCACTCTCTCTGGCTTCAGTTTCCCTATCTGTTATCTGAGAAGTGATGTCCCCACTAACAGGGTAGCTGTGAGCCTTAGGAGGCGGTGTTTGTCTGCATGGCACTTTGCAGGTTAGGTATGTGACAAATGAGTGCCATTATTTTCCATAGCACCCAGTAAGCATCTAGGAAGGAGATGCCTTTGCTTTCACTTTTGAAATCCAGGAAGATGGATTGTTCACGAAGCTATTACTCTCTGAAATAAACAAAAGAAGCAGATTTTCCACAAAGTAGCTCCGGGGTCTACAGGAAGGGACCCGGGAGAAACTGGAGGTCTTTAAACAGAGGAGAGCAGCTGGGAATAGAGGAAGAGGGTGGAGAACCTGAGGCAGGACCCTCTCTACTCAGTGCAGGTGTACGAAGCTGCCCAGAGATGGAAGGCAGCCCTGAGCCCTAGCAAGTGCGCCAGCTCAGCTGAGTCTGCTGTGCAAGGACCAAATTAGGAAAGCCTCGGAGACCAAGGAACTTGGGAAGGCACAGAGTGTTTCCTTACTTACGAAGAGCAAAAGCAAACCACCGAAGGAGGTTACGCTGTGCGGTGCATCGTTCTTCCCAAGTGTCAGAGGGAGGAGAAGGTGCAGAGGGCAGCCATTGCACCCTCAGACCTGCCTGGACTGGGGTCACAGCTCCACCACTGGCTGAATGGCCAACTGGAGGGGTGGGGATGTCATACAAACTCCCTGTGACCCGTGACCTGCCGTGTTCCTATGACATAGCTGCCAGGTCTCAGGCTGTTCAGAAACACAGAGGCAGGGAGGACATTCCCTAGATGGCGATGGCAAGATCACCCAGCTGCTCTGTTAGAGATGGTATCATAGTGGGGTCGGGGAGGAGACAATACTGGGAACCCCTCACCTAGATGTATTTTGATGAGAAAGAGGACCTCATGCCACAATCTGAGCTGGTGGCAGAGACTACAGCCTCCAGGAGGCTACGGGAGGAAGTGTCTAGAGTCCAGTCCTGAGGTCCTCTGGGAGAGGAGACTGGCAAGGGGACTTGGTAGAAATAGTGTTGGGTGGCTGAGAACCATCAGCTTGAAACTACATTTTCAGATCGTGGGTCTAGGATTCAGTGGGTTGTGGAATAGAAAAAAGGAATAGATCACAAGAGAATGGTATGGGAAATATCCTTATTACCACCTATGCAGGGGGTGAGTGTATAATGGGCAGTCTTTGGTTGCTTATGTATCCAACCTCTGATGGGAAGGTTTGCTGGGTACCCACTTGTCCTGTGTAATCTCGGCTTTTCTGTGATGGACAGCCAGGTCCAGAGACAAAAGGCACACAGTACTGGCATCCTCTTTTTGGATTCCAAAGGTCCTGTGATGCCACTTGCAAATTTTCCAGCGCAATGATGTGTGATTTATATAGACATATACACACATATATGCGTAGCAATCGAGGCATATGATCACTGCTATTCATCTCTGACAATTAGTCAAGCACAAACCAAGCATTCACATCATATCCATCCCGCCAACAGAGCAGCCCCCTGAGCGTGACACTGCTGCTGTCCCCATCTTACAGAAGAAGACACTGAGGCCCGCAAGATAACCTCAAAGGAATGGAGCCCAGGCCACGTGCTCAGCTTTGTCCTCATCACCACATTGCCCTGCCTCTCTGAAGAGAGCTGACTTGGGAGTCAGGGGCTGGCTTGGCAACCTTCAGAGCCAAATTCTGCTTTAGACGCAGGAAGAGACAGTGTGCCTAGTACAATGTTTTGCTTTTATTTAGTTTTCTTTTTTGTTGTTGTTGTTGCCATGATAACATTCTCCCCGTGTCTATTAATACCATGTGTAATTATTGCATTGTGCATTAACTTACTCAGAATTAATACTATTTCTCCTTTATAATTACTGCACTGAGTCCACATGCAGAAGGGCTGCTTTGTAGGTGGCAACAGAACTCAAAATAGTGTTTGGCCCTGTGGGGACGTGGTGCATTGAGGAGTCTTAGTCTTTGCAGCGTGTGCTCTGCTCCTTCAGGTGTGTGTGTGTGGGGGGGGGTCGTTGCTTGTTTTCTTGCACATGGCTCATCATAGCTGTGTCCAAGCTGGGGCCTCAGCCCATTCATTCCTCCGTGGCCTCTGTCTCAGGCAGTAACACCACACTCCAGGGAGAGAGACTTTGCCTGTGCATCCTCCTCAGCTGTGGCTATGGTCAGAGCTACCCTATTCCTCCTGGGGAAACCAGCTTAAGTGGGGATATGAGTAGGACTGGGCACTGCCGGAAGACAACATGAGGGACTTGCCTGTATTGGACAGCCTATGTAAATCTCTCGCTGGATGGGGTCCCCAAGCTTGGGCCATGGTTGTCTGTCTGTCTGTCTGGTGGGGTGGAAGTGGTATGTGAGTGGGAGGGAGATGTTGAAGGAAGAGTCCTGGGAGCTGGTATTCTGGGTGATTCATAGCATTCATTCAAAGCATTCAAATGCTTTACACATAGCAGGTCAGGCATGCAGGGAAGAGTTGCTGGAGGCCCTTGAGAATGGACACAGGCTTCGCCCAAGCCCTACACCCCAGCCAGCCTCACTGCTATGCAGCCCACAAAGTATCCATAAACTCCCCCCTCATGTAAGCCTTCTCCTTGCGTTCCATGTTGTGTGTGAGGATGCGTGCCCAGATGGCCCGTGCCAGTTGGGCCTTTCCCAACTGGAACAGTCCCCCTGCTCCCAGGACAAAAACAGCCCAAGGCCTTTTTCCCCTGTTCAAGTGAACTGGCTTCCTGCTCAGGGAGGGAGCCACTAGCCTGTGTGGCGGCCTGCCTACTCTGCAAGGTTGGCCATGTTCAGCAAGACACATGTTCTCAAGGCCCAGCCAGCCCTGGCTCCCCTCTGTCTGCTGAGCAGGCTCTGCCTACAGAGACCGTGTGAGGAGGGAGCCACACATACTAGCCTGTTTCGAGTCCATGTGTTCAGCATAGCTGGCTCTCCCAAGCAGAGAGGCTCCGTCTCTCTGTCTCTTTGTCTCTCTGGAAGAGCTGGCACCTGTGACCTTGAACAGTGGCTCCTTGGAGGGGGGCATAGGTCCAGGGAGGCACTTCCTAGTAGAACAAACAGCTGGCTCTAGTGCTCAGTATTTGTATGGCCCGGATAAGTCACGTGGCCTACAGTTCCAGTGTAAGGAATTGTTCTGTTTATAGTTGGGGCTGACACCATCCCAGGTTGGTGACTGTGTTCTCTCTCCTGCTCAGAACAGCAAGGCCCACCCCAGTGACCACCACCTTTCCTCTTTGCAGCTGGAAGAGGCAGAACGCTTTGCCATGGTGGTGATCAGCCTTGGGGAGAAAGCAGGGGAGTTCCTGCCTAAAGGCTACCTGGCCCTGGGTCTCACCTACAGCCTGCAGGCCACTGACGGTGAGTGCTGGCCCCAGCAGAATCTGCCTCAGGATTCCCAGCTGCCTACAAGGTGTCTCATTCTGCTAGAGATCTCTCCTTGCTGCTCCCTACAGACAGGAGCACTCCTGGGATGTGTGCATGCATATGCATACCCCACCACACACGCATGCGGGCATGTGTATACACACACACACACACACACACACACACACACACACACACACACACACACACACACACACACACGATCCTCAGTCCCAAGAATTTCCGATCTTGCTCAGATACCCACCCACCCTCCATTCCTCCTCACGGACCAGGTCTGTCACCATGTAGGTCCTGCCCAGCCCACACTTTCCCTCTGTGGCGCTCCCTGCTATCTGCAGTACCATCACCCCACCGTGGTGGCTTCCTTCCACTTGTCACAGGCCTGCCTTTACCCTCAGCTTTGCATCAGTCCTCTGGGGGCCTTGAAACCCCTCACACATGACATGGTACCAAGTACCTACATGGGTTTTACGTGGTTGTCATCCTTCCTGCCCTGGGCCTGGTTTTTTGTTCCCAGCCCTCCGCATTGAACAGGCAGACACCTACTTTTGTGTCCCTGAAGTCTGGAAGGGAGGGAGCTATGTCCTCCACCCAGACCTTGCCATGTCCCCTAGTGCCTGCAGCTATGTGTAGGCACAAGGGACCCTTGAAGCCATAGTACCTGCTGGCCTTTGCCCCTTACACTCAAGGTCATGGGATCTTCAGCCACTGTCATCCTTGCTTGGGCTAATGAGGTGGCCGGCCACCAGTCCCTTAGTTATAGTCCACTGTCACAGCTGTCGTTTGTGCCTCGAGCCCTGTTACTGGACCTTGGGGTTTGCAATCAGGGCCCTGATAGGCTCCTTTGCGCTGTGTCCCTATGCCCCAGGGATGGGCCAGAGAGAGGTTTGCCCTTCTTTAGTGACCCCCAACCATTGTGTCTCCTGCAGCCACGCTGAAGTCCAAGCAAGATGAATTGCACCGCAAGGCACTGCAGACGCTTGAGCGGTGAGGGGATTCCTAATCTTTTCTTCTTCACACGCAAAGTGATAACATGGAGGGTCCCACAGTGAAGCTCCGCCCTCGGAAGTGTCTGCTTCTGCCTTCCCTTTCTCAGATAAGGAAGCCACATTGCCAGATGGTCACCCAGCAGGCAGGAGTGGGTTGTTGTGTCAGGCAACCTTGCCCTCAGTGCTAGGCACCGGGAGGCCCCGTGGTCACTCAGAGTTGCCGGGCCCACCCCTTGCTCCTGGGGCTCTCAGGATCCCACTGGTGCTGTGATACTGGACAGAAAGCAGGAAAAACAGTGGTTCTCAACCTGTGGGTCATGACCCCCTGGGGGGGGTCACACACCAGACATTTACATTACAATTCATAACAGGAGCAAAATTGCAGTTATGAAGTTGCAATGAGATCATTCATGGCTGGGGTCAGCACAGCATGAGAACTGTGGTAAGGATAGCAGCTTCAAAAAGGTTGAGAACCACTGCAGAGGGATGTCGTCCTCACAGAGATTTCCTAGAGTCAGGGAGGGAAGAAGGTAGCATAGCTCCTTCCTCAGGCCTCGCCTTGCTGGGACCCAGCCCACATGAGCCTCCCTTCCCCACACAGAAATGACAGAGGGATGTTACCGGGGAGGACCTGGCTAGGATTTTTTGTACCTGGGACTTGGCCTCTTCCCACCAGTGTTGCGTTCCTGAGGCTTCTTGTTCAGATTGGCCGTTCAGAGGCCCTGCATCCTCCTCAGGGCAGTGTGGGTGTCCTTGAGTCGGAGAGCCATAGTCAGGCTAACTGATGTCTGCAGACAGACAGACGGCCAGGCTGCCGTTCACAGGTGTGACGCTCTCTTCCCCCATCCCTGCTCTACCCTTCCTTTGAGGTCTGTCGCCTTGGAGATGCCCTACCTTAGCTTGTGCCAGCCCTCCTTGAGCCACTGTCCTCTACCATGAGATGCCCGTGGACCTGTCTGAGCCGTCATCTGCCACCTGGGAGGGGCTGGCCCACGGCACCCAGCACGAGGCTGGCATTGCTGCTCTATGGACAGTAACTGACTCTTGGCTCCCTCTCCCCTGCAGAGCCCAAGAGCTGGCACCCGATGACCCCCAGATTATCTTCTATGTCTCCCTGCAGCTTGCCCTCGTCCGACAGGTGTGTTGTCACAGTTCCTACTCCTCGGATCTGTGGGGCTCTGGCCTCCTTGGTGTGACTGTCTGTCCCTTGTTGTTCTTGTTGTTTATGCTAGCGAGGGGTCTGGCGAGGATTCGGTCAATGTGGTTATACCTCAGCCCACCTATGATGGGCACGAGAAGGGCCAGTCAATGCCCTGACTTCCCTTAGGATACTGCAGTCTCCTTTGGCATGGGTCAGTGACCACAGCATCATTTGCTTGTGTCCTGCCTGGCCCCCAACTTGGGGAAAGTGTGATAGGCACCCGGGGCTATTTCTAGATGGGCTTCTGTGTATCCCCCAAAGCTTTTTTTTTCTGACCTCAAAGATATCACTGCAGGCTCCTGACCTCGGGGTTTTAGTAGGGTAGCCTCCTTTGCCCTACCAAGACCATCACTGCCACAATCACCTACAGCTCTCCAGGTAGAACTACTTTTCCCCAATCGTGATCTGCGAGGTCAGTGTCATAGTGCTCCCCTAAGTCATGCCTGTCAGAGTCTTTTTGATCTCATGCACGCTGCAGCCCTCAGGCTAGTACTCCGGCATCTCTGGTGGTCTTGACCCAGTATAAGCTGACTCTGATACACCCTGACTGCTTGGGTGGGGACTGTAAGGGACCTGGGGTCCCAGGACAGCTCTCCTCTCCTGCCACTGGAAAACTATCTGAGCTGGAAGATGCCTGGGAGAACCCTCACAGGCCCTGCCTATAGCCACGTGTGGTGGTGTACACCTGTAGTCCCCACACTTAGAAGGCTAAGGTAGAATTCTTGAGTTTGAGGCCAGTCTAGGCTACAAAGTGAGTCCTAGGTCAGCTTGGGATATGCTGGAAGACATTGTCTCAAGACACTAAGCAAAAGAGAAAAAAAAGATGTCCACATTTGTGCGTGGACAAGTGAGGTTAGCCCTGTAGTGGGCCCTGCTTCATCTCCCTCTTAAACATCCCTCTCAGGGACAACGTGACCTACCTCGTTACACGCTTTGACCCAAAGGTCACCCTGCCCAGCTAAGAGGCTCCTGGCCCATTTGGAGATGGTCCATGGGTACCTGGATCCCTGCCCGGAGGCTGGTCTCATTATCACACCTGACCTCCGAGCAGCTCCACTAGCTGCTTCCTCTGACCCAGGAGCAGGGGGATTCTGTCTTCTACCCTCCTCAGCTTCCCCCGGAGCCCATATGCTCGGGACTCCTCGCTGCATGGCAGCCCCCACACTGAAAGCCCTTCCTCTTGCCTTACACTTACACTCTTAGCAGTGCTTGTCCAGCTCTCCTTGTCAGTGTGAGTCCTCCGTCTCTGTCTGAGCCCTCCTATCTCACCTGTTTCCTATGTGGTGGCCCTGCTGTCATTCCTCCTGCTTTCTGCTCCTCCTCTCCCTTCCTCTCACACCACCTCCTCCCCTGTGACTCATTCATCACTCCACCGTGTATCCACGACCCTGACTCCCAGGCCCTGGCTAGGCCCTGCTCACTGTACGCCTCTCCTCTAGGAACGTCAGTCAGCTTCTGGGAGCAGACGGAAAGTTCCCTGAGACCGCTCTATTCTTAGCCCCTCTGTAGAGGGACCTGGTGCTTTCCTTGCCAATTACGTTCACGATAAACCTTCCGTGATGGATTTTTTTCATCTCTTTAATTACCCACCCGTCTTTGGCGCCCATCTTCCACAACAATGC
This sequence comes from Cricetiscus sungorus, assembly GCA_030556225.1. Taxonomy (NCBI): domain Eukaryota; kingdom Metazoa; phylum Chordata; class Mammalia; order Rodentia; family Cricetidae; genus Cricetiscus; species Cricetiscus sungorus. The sequence goes on from JANBXA010000600.1 coordinate 35,243,039, forward strand.
TTGTTAGGCTCAGTTTTCTTGGGGGACACCATATCTAGAAAGTCCCAGAAGGCTGAGGACTCTGAGTGGACTCTTAAGCTAGTGTTCTCACCTATTTGGGTCTCTGTGGCCCTTCCTTCTGGCTCTTTCTGCCTAGAGCATGCTGGCTGCCCTGAGCTGTGATAGCAGGGGTTTGGGTGTCCCTTCCAGGTTAATGGGGTCTGTTCTGGTGAGTCACTGGGCAGGACCAGCCCTGGAGAGCCACATACGCTAGGGAGGTAATCACACTGATCTTAGCTGCTGCTTCATATTCTCCTTGACCTACGCATGATTCTGGGCCTGCCTGGCCTTAGTGGCCAGCAGGAGACCTTGTGACGGGTCTGGCACACTGGGAATGCAAAGCACCATAGGGAACATAAGAGTCTAGTGTCTTAGGTCTGCTGAGGAGCAAGGCTCTTACAGACGCAGTGATAGAGCATATATGTAGCATAGGAAAGGCTCTGGGCTTGGTCTCTGGTACTGTTAATAATAAGTAAATAATAAGTAAATAAACCTGACCAAAGAGCCCTGATATGGACAGAGTTGCCAGACAAATGAAGCTGCCTTGAGCACATGCCCTTGGACTAGGAGGAGGAGTCCTACAGTTCCTTTGTTTCAGGGTCCCGAGAAGTGTAAGTGGGGAGCACAGGCTTCGGGGAATCCCCTGAACTGGGGCTCTGCAGGATGTGCCTCATACCTAAGCCTTGGAGCAACCACAGGAGCCTGACCACATCCTACTACAGAGCAAATACAGACCAGAGAGGTGTTTCTGCCTTGACTTAGGTACCAGCAGAGCAGTGAAAGAGCTGGGGTGCACACACTCAGCCCCGCCCAGGAGTGAAAACTTTTCGCTCTGTGAGGTTGTGAGTAGGAGGGGTGTTTCTCCATTGGTGTCCAGTGGGGACTGTGGTGTGCATGAAGACCGTGACAGAAGAGCCTGGTCTGTGCTGGACTTGTAGCTAGCATGTTGTCCAAACAGACCATCCTTAACCCTCCCCTCTCCTGCCTGGTGCTGCATCTCCCAGTCCTCTCTCTGGTTAGTTATATAGTCACAGCCTCCACATACACCAGGGGTGGGTGACTGAGGGGAAGGCAAGGGAACCGATGAGCATTTCCACAGAAGCCTTGGTGATGAGGGTGCCATTTCCTGAGGCAGCAGGAGGAAGCAGCCTCATGCATTCTGAGCTGAGCTGCTATGCGTGCCACAATCTGAGGACAGAGATGATGGGTCGGACATTACCGTATTGCACTGTGAGCCTGCGGCTTAAGGAGAGTTGGCCTGCATCAGTGGTTCTCAATCTGTGGGTCATGACCCCCAAAAGGGCTCACATATTGGATATCCTGCATATCAGACATTTTACATTATGATTAATAAAGGTAGCAAAGTTACAGTTATGAAGTAGCAACAAAAATAATTTTATGGTGTGGGGGGCAGGTTCACCACAAGGTGAGGAACTGAATTAAAGGGTCCCAGGGTTAGGAAGGTCGAGAACCGCCAGCCTACACTGAGCCCCTCGCTGACCCACTGTAGCATTAGCATTAGCAGGCTTGTGTGGGCTTAGCCTGTGCTAACCATGTAGAGACGCCAACCTCTCAGGATGGGAATGCTTGAACAGACAGGGTTAAAAGGCATCTGAGCATGTCTGACTGTACTGTACGGACCCTGTCAGTTTAATCCATTTCAGGTAAGCCATGTGCCTGACCCGTGGGACATGGAATTCTGAGAGGCAGGGGCTCCCGGGGACAAGAGACACAGATCTTTCAAATTCACAAATAAGGCGATGCTTTTTCAAACTCTAGCACCCCACGAGGCCCCCAGAGAACATGCTATTTTGATTCAGGTGGCAGGTGGCTGGGAACAGTGAAGGGGATGCATGGCCACCTGGCAGGTCACTTTGGATGGTTAAGGAATCACCGCAAACGCCACGACAACCCAGCCTCCTTTGAAGGAGCGTGTTTCCGTTGGTGACAACCGGAATTTCTTTCACTCTTCCATACTTGTGAAAACTTCCCAGACTCTGCCAAACATTGCCAGGGGCTGGGAGGAAGGCCTCAGGTAGAATGGAGAGTGAGGACAGCCGTGTTCAGGATGATGTACTGATCCACCCTGAGCCGTGCCATACCCCATACAACTTCAACAGAAGACATCAGGTTTTTCCCAGGCCCTGCTAGAAGCTAGGGTTTGGTAAGACAGCGGGACCAGGGGTGTGCCATCTTCCTCACCAGTCTGCAGGACTCTTAGTGCGGTGGGAGCCTGCCCTCCTCCACTCAGCACCAGGAAGGAGGCAAACCCGAGCCCTAAACACAGGCTCTAGATGGCAGCAGGTCTGCCTACCGCACCTGATGGAAAGGCTGTGTTTCACCCTAGATCCACATGCAGTGGCTTCTCAGACTTACAAGGGGCTTTCTTCTTGGTCCTGTGTGAACTGGCCTCATCCTCCCTATCTAATCTTACTGTAGAACCACCCTTAATAATTACTGAGTTGAAAACACATGGTACAGAAGCCAAGCCTCTAGCTAGCCTCCACACTGTCCACCTTAGAGGACACTCCCTCCTTTCTGTGTCATCTCTGCTGCTTCCCTGTCTTTGGTCACATTGTACCACCTTCCTAGAGCACCCTCTTCTCCTTACCTTCCCCTTGAGTGGGACTCTGAGCCCTGCTAGCAAAGCTCTGGGAAGGGGCTCCCACGTGTGGCAGGCAGTCATCCCCGAGCCTCCCAGCTCCCCCAATTCAGAATGCTTACCTTTGTCTATCTGAATCCCTTGCCAGGCTGTCTGATAGGAAATGTTTTACGAGTGCCCTTGCTTCCACTGTCTCAGCCTCACATGAGTGGAGCTGAACCATGGCTGGAAGCTGAGTCGGGGGGTGGGGGGGTGGGGGTATGGTCCCTAAGCTGGTGGTCTCTCTCGGCAGATCTCCAGCGCCATGGAGCATCTTCAGGAGGCCCTGACGGTGTGCAGGGATGATGCCAATATCCTACACTTGCTAGCACTGCTTTTCTCGGCCCAGAAGCATAACCAGCACGCCCTGGATGTCATCAATATGGCCATCGCCGAGTACCCTGAGAATTTCAAGTGAGTCTGCTGAGTTCAATGCTGGGTGGAGGGCTGGCTGGCCGTGGTAGCTATTGCATAGTTGCCTGTGCCCACCTCAGCTTGTCACACTGCAGCCAGTACACAGAGTGTAAGTGTCCTCTGTTGAGACACTTGCTGGGTAGAGGGACAAGTTGTGGGGTAGGAATGACAAGGGGTTGTGGTAGTGTGCACACAGGGTGCTTGATGGGAACTAATGAGCCCATAGTGCTCCTGGGCCCAGAGAGGAAAACTGCTAGGTTGTGTATGTGCAATGCTTCCACCCAGCCCTCTAGCCCTGAGGGTACCACTGGGTAAGGCATGTGACTTAAACAATGACCCTGACACAGCTAGCCAAGGATGAAATTCTAAAACTAGCTGGGAGGACAAAGGAGCCATCCCCAACTGCATCCTGGAAGCTAGGGAAATTGTATCTTCCTCCAGGTGACCCTGGTCCTTCATGTTAAGGACACCAATCACACGCCCTGCTTCTTAGAGCAGGTTCACGTTGCACTGGGACAGGGCAGCAGCAGGTCGGGAGGACTGGGTCTCCTTCCCCTGCCCACCACAAGGGACCTACTGCCATCAAACCAGGACAGCAGGTCTAGTCAAGGCAAAAGCCACGCCATGGCCATGAAGGGAGCCAGGGGGAGGCCATGTTTTGATGACCCCTGGGTCTCTCCCTGCTTCTCATTGCCCAGACTGTCTGCTGTCTGCAGTCTAAACTACCCCAGCCCAATCCCTGATCCCATCTGGTCCTCACATACCCCACTATCCTGTCCCAGTGGCTCTCAATGTTCATAGCCTGGTATTAGTATTTAGCCACTTTGATAATCCATCCTTGTATTGAGGAGTAGCTCTGATTCTGAACCTTGCTCCAGTCTTGGAGAAATGATTGTTCATTTTATACAGCACCATTCTGGAATTATAAAACACAGGTAGATCAGGTGGGGACACAGGAATCCCAGGGATAATGCAGCAGTACCAGGTGGTCATGTTTTGTTTTTAATTAAAAAATTGCAGTTATATGGGGTGGCACACTCATGCCATGGTGCATGTGTGGGGGTCAGAGGGTAACGTGAGATAGTCAGTTCCCTCTATCACATGAGTCCTGGGACTAGAACCCTGGTCTCCGGGCTTGGCAGTGAGTGCTTTCACCCACTCAGCCAACTTCCCAGCCTCTGCTTTTCACAGTGGTACCTTGCTTTTTCCAAACTCCATCCTGACCTGCCTGGCAGGCCCTGACTCGATGTTGCTGCTGGCTTGCGTGCCAGCCTGTATGTTGTCTACATGCCTGCACGTATCTGTGTGTGCCTGTGCACGCATGTGTATTTATTTACTCTTATCATTTGGGCTAAGTGGGAAAGGAAATGCTCAAACCAAAAAGCTTAGAACCCTAGGGTAAGAAGGAAAGCAGCTTCCTGCCCGTTGCCAGGGCTGAGCACCGAAGAGACAAGATGTAAGGTGGGCCGTGGCCCTAAATGTTGTTTTAGCCACAAGTACTTTCCAAATGAGATCTTCCATGGAAACCTCAGTGTGATGCAGGAAGGAGCAGGGCCACACCCTTCCATTCCTGGCTCTCCCACTTTGCTCCTCAGCATCTATCTCTTCATGGTTTCACATGTCCTTCTAGTCCTGTGCGCCTCGCTGGCATGCTGTGACGGCTAAGGCCCTTGCTGAAAGTCTGACTGAACCCCAAGCAGTGTGAAGTGTACAGGGGTATAATGGGATCCACCCCTTCGCTTCCCAGGAAGATGCTTCCTCCCAGTGGATTCTTTCCCATCTCCCTGCTTCCTCTCATCTCCCTGATCCCAGTGGCTTCCCTCCTATCTTCCCGCTCCAGGGCTGGTTTGGCAGCCTCCTCGCTCTGCTTGCTTGGGTTATGAGTGAGCCCCTTGGCTCTACATGGTTACACTCTCCACACCTTCCTTTCACCTCACCTAGGTGTGCCCTATTCCCCTGAAGGTCCTTACCATAAGATAGAGGGGTTTGGCTTTGAGCTTGGTGCAAATCCAAGCTCATACCACATCCACCCCAACCCCTTCAAGAGGAACCCCTTGGGTGTACATGAATGAGAATGTTTTCTACCTGTAGGCAAGGGGGTAGCTTTCAGCGAGTTCCCGGATGGGCCAAGACCCCAGAAACGCGGTGGGGGTGGGGTGCAGACTGTACTGTTTGCCTTTTTGAAGCCTAGCTGTGCCCACTCCCTGGAGCTTCCTTCTGTTACTCCCTGCCCTTGTGCTTATGGGGAGTTGCCTGGGAAATAGTGCCTCTGCTTCTGCAGGCAGAGCCTTAAGGGGGCAGCCTATGCCATGGGAACTGCTTGCCTCCAGAGACTGCATTAAGGGATAGCAGGAGCCCTAGGGTGTGAGACCCTGCACATTATTGTTCCTTGTCCACCACAGAGTATTTGCAGAGTGGCAGGGAATGAATGCATTCTACCCCAAAGAGAATTCCCCCCACTTTGTGTGCTCAATTGTGGGGGATCAGATGAGGTGGAGAGGTCATTTTTTAATCTTGAGCCCATCAGTTTCCAGTCTCAGGAACTCTTCTTTGATCTGCTCTGGCCCTAGAAGGTTACACAACTAATCAGAATAGGAATACTTGAGATTCAGGCCACCAGAACGTGAGAAAAGAAACCTTTCTTATAGGAAAGAAAAAAAAATTATACACAAACATCCCGGGTCTGTTGAGGGAGTGACCATATCCCTTTGCAAATAAGTCAATACTATTCCCCACAGATGAAACCCTGGAGTACAAAAACCCATAGATCAGCAGGAAATGTCATTGAGTCCATTACGGGTCAAGGATCACTGAAAAATGTCATTGCTCTTCAATGGACTGTGAGCCCTGCTTTCTCCAGCCGCTCCCTGAGCTGGGAGCGAGCCATGTGTGGCTCCAGCTGATGCTAGCAGTTAATTAAATATCGCTCAGCAAAACAACACAGACAAAACCCCCTTGGCTGACCTCATTGTCCCTAACCAAGTCTATTCTCAGAATACTTATAGACTCATGGTTGTCTCCCACCATAAGTTGTCTCCCACCGAGTACCTTGCAGCCATTATCCTGGTGGCCAAGCCACCTAGAGGCCTTTCCCTCTGCAAAGTCATCAATGCAGCAGACTCGAGAGCTGTCCCCCAGGGAGGAAAGCCAGTAGGCCCATGTAGGGGTACCTGCTTTGCCACTGCTTGGGAGCAGCCTAAGTAAAGGAGGAAGCTGGCAGGTGAGTGGGCCTCTATCTTATAAGTTTATCCTAGTGACAGCTAGTTAAGTCACTGCCCTTGAATGACTTCTGTTACTTACCCGTGCCAACCACAGCAACTTGTGCGTCCTTAAAAAAAAGTCGGCCCTGCCTCTTCTGCTTCTGAAGTGTACTGTGAGACACAGACTAAGAAGGCCATGGGCTGATGGACAACTGTATCTAAGGTCGGAGTGTGGAGGGGATGCCACCAGCAGTCCCATTGACACCTGGGACTGAGTGTGTGGAGTCAGGAGCTGAAGGAGATACAGGTGGGACTGGGCTGGGCTAAGTGGTGGCACAGCTCTGGGGAGCAGGTCCAAATCTTTATGGAGAGGTCACTGTTGCCCCACGGGCAGCAGGCACTGTCTAGGCATGCAGAGCAGAACCTAGCTTTTGTGAGCTCCATCATAGAGAGATTACTGTTCCCACACAGGCACCATCTAGGCATGCAGAGCAGAACCCAGTCTTCGTGCAGTCCAGCTTCTGAAAACCCTTCTGACTCAGGAACTAGGAAGCAAAATGCAGGGGACCTTCGGTTCCATGCTGTAAGATGGCCTTCAGCTAGTGCGGCTCAGGTTTAAAAAGACAGAAACGTGATGAGACAGACACGATGCCTTGTGGGGACAGTGTGAACCTGGTATGGCAGGAACCAGATACCCCCCGGCAGCTTCCTGAAATCTCATGGGCTTCCGACTAAATCCAAGCCACACATGTGCCAGCTGGCCAGGAGAGACCCAAGGCAGGCAGGCCGGCCACAGGCTTCCTGTGGGGAATATGAGAATTTGAAGCAAGCCCAGAGTTGTCTTTGCTGGTCCTTCCCTTCTCATGGAAGGGCAGCTGGGAAGCCTGACCAGGGAGGGACAGGGCTATGGGGTGGAGAGAAAGGACCGCTGATGAGTATACTTCCTTAAAGCCATGAGCACTGGTGGTGGTTTTAGGTAACACATTCCTTCAGCTTGAGTCAGGCCCTTGTAGTGAAGGTCACCATAGAAACCAAACAAAGATCCTAGGCTAATGATGGGAGCTTTCCAATAACTGAGCTGTCAGTCATTTTTTTTTTTTTTTTCTGCCCAGCCCTGGCAGCCTGCCAGGCTGACTTTGAGGGCCCAGGGCATACCTAAGGTGACACAGGAGTAAATGTGTTCTCTTCACCACTCCACAGTGGGCAGGGCTACCTACCCACCCCTTATCTGCCAGAATAGGCATTCATGAGAGCCCCTGCTGGCCCAGCCCCTAGACCCAGGAGGCTTGGAAGTCCTGAGGGAGGGTGTGTTGGCACCCCAGAGACACTTGCCAGGGTAGGAACAATATAGCCCTCTCCGCAAGCTACTGCTCGCCCCAGATAAACAAATGCACTACTTGTAGCCATCTGCCCCCAGGAAACCAGGACTGTTTTGGAAAATGTTTGAGGTGAAATAACTAGGTATTAGCTGGAGCCAGACTGTAGTATAGCCAGATCCAGTCAAGGCTAAAGTTGAACCTCCAGGGCCTTTCTCTGAGCCACCTGGCCCCCTTCACCTATTTTTCAGGTTGCACACGACCTATTTCTGGAGGTGCGATCCACCAAGTAGAAGGGATGAAGAGCCCTGGGACTCCTGTTAGCATTTCTGCCTTAAATCCAGTGTGTTTATTTGATTGTTCTGATGAAGGACACATCAAAGGATGCTTGGAATACCGAAGCTCACGGAGGGGGTTGGAATCAAAGGGATTAACACAAACATAGTTTATCACGTTGCTGGGTTCATTAAACATGCTTGGCTGCCACAGCGCATGGGGACAGCAGCCAGGACTCTCTGGCCATGTGGCTGAGGAAGTGCTAAGCCAGGCATAATCACTGGCACCGGTCAGATCCTTCTCAAAGGTCAGCCCCTCCTTGGCTTAGCCGGGTTGACATTCAGCGTTTCCCCTCCTCAGCTATCCCGTGAGCACCTCTGTGTTCCCACTCTGTGTGACTTGAGAGGACTCTGCCCACAAGAGCAGGGCTGGCCTGCCTCTTTAATGGGAAGGCCTTTGAGGGTTGGTGAGCATGCTGGGCAGAGATGATACATAAGGAAACTGAGGCCAGACCCTGCCCTTGTCCTACCTAAGATCTTCCCAGACGGTCTGCCTGAAATGGCAAGGCCCTATGTTGTGTGCTGTGCGTTCAAGTCTGGTGAGGTTATTAGGAATTTGTCTGCAGGTGGCCTGGTGGCGGAAGGAAGTCGAGAATGGGAGACTGGTCTGAAGTTGGCAGTACACACAGATGGGAAGAGCCTGTGCAGGGCATGGTGTGCCCGGTCTGCGGTTGGGGCTCCTCCCCGGTGGGGCAGGGCCTTTGAAGGGAGGGCGCTACTTCAGGAAGCTGAGGCTTTTGGGCCTCTGCTTTTTAAAGCTCAGAGTGGGACTGAGTTAAATTCATTAAGAGGTAGAGGATCGTTGTGAGCCCTCAAGGATTAGAGAACAGGGACCACAGTAATCCTCCACACCAGGGAAAAACCGTTAGCTTTGGGGAGAAGAACCACTAAAAAAAGGGTCCCTTGAGTGTTAAAGATTAGTCTTGGGAAAGTGATAAAAGCAGGATAGGGATGGCCCTCCTCCTTTCTGGGAGGCTATTCCTGTTAAAGTCCCTATAAAACTCACGCCCTTAAAAGTGTGTGTGTGTGTGTGTGTGTGTGTGTGTGTGTGTGTGTGTGTGTGTGTGTGTGTGTGTGTGTGACCAGTCCCATGCCCTCATGGCTTCCTTTCCCAGAGCAGTGGGACTTGGAGGATCCAGGGAGCCCTGTCTCACTTAGCATGATCCTGGCACCCTAGACAAGATCTGGGCTTCCTTGAAAGAGCCAGGTGATTACAGGCTGAACGGAGGACCCAGAGGACTGGCTGGTGCTGTGGGTGGGGAGTACAGCTTCTCCCTGTCCCTGTCCCTGTGCCCATCCTGTCATCCTGTCGTGAGATGGGGCCTCTGTGCCTACTCCAGACTTTGATGCCTGCTTTTTGACCCTCCCAGTTACCCTTCTGACCTGTTGGGCATCCAGATTCACTGGCCCCCCCGAGACTTCTCCATCCTTGAGCTTGCACACTTCAAAGCTGAGCCACCCCACTGAAGACTTTATGCTGGCCCTTCCCCCGCATCATTTGAGTTTGAGAATCCTCTGGCCTCTCCTCTGTCTCCTACCCCAATGGAGGATAGATGCAAGGCTGGACATGTGTACACCTTAAGAGACACTCAGACTGGCAGGAAATGGAACTCATGATGTGGGAGGAAGAGAAGGGAGGGAACATGAAGGATTTGGGCATCTCACAGCCCTGATCCTGCTTAATTTGATTGGTGGTTTCTTGTTTTGGTTTTGTTTGGGTGTTTTGATTTTTTGTTGATATTATTTTTAGTAAAACAAGATCTCATGTAGCCTAGGCTAGCCTTGAACTACTGCACCTCCTGTCTCTACCTCCTGAGTGTTTGAATTAGAGGCATGCATCACCACACCCACCATGATTTTGACCTTATTAGCTCTCATGTGAAGAGATTAATGGTATGGTTAGATAATATATTAATCAAGATTAAATACCCAGTGAGGGGCAGAGGAGGGACTAGAACCCGTGCCAGTGATAGCTAGATACTATGGCATGCTAGAAACCTGTGGGCATCCCATTCTTGCACCATTCCTGTTCCCCTCCCAGCAGCCCCAGGAGTGACAGGAACTGTTGCCATTTCCACTTTACATATGAGGACACGGGTGAGGCTCTGAATGCAGGTGTCTTACCTCAGGCTCCATGGCTAGAAGCAGGGACATGAGTCATCAGTCGGTTTGGCTTTCTGCATCTGAGTTGGGGAATCCAGGGAACCCTTCACGTGGATCCCATGCTGTGTGCAGGCTCTGGCCTGAGGAGTTAGACTTTACAGAGGTGCGGCCACCTCACCCAGAGAATAGCCTGCTTTTTCACTCAATTATATGTTTTCTACCAAAATAGAACTCTTCATTAAAACAGTGTAGCAGGCCCAGCCAGAATTACTAATTACTGTCCTTTAAAGAGATAATGTTCCCTTCCTTACACTTGCTACACCTGCTGCCACCCTTTAAGGAGCCAGGGAGAGCAAGAAAAATTTCCCAAGACCTCAAGAGCACAGCACGGGCCCGTGGGCCCAGGGAGAATGGAACTTTCTGGACGCTTCCCCAAAGGCTTGCTCCCTTCAAATTGCTTAGGTCCTGGGGACATTCATGGCTTTCTAGGTCTTGAGGAATCCTTCTGACTCAATTACATGGTTCCATGCTTTGGCACAGGTTTGTTTGTTGGGTCTGAATGAAAGGCACTGGGAGATAAGAGCTTGGCCCCAACCTAGACAAACCCAGGTCTGGCAGGAAGACAGGTCTGAGAACAGCTAACAGTTCTCAGGGGGAACCATGAGCAGGCACTGGACAGCCTAGGTCATCCTGACTCGGCTTCCCAGCTGCATAGTCTCATTCACAGAGGCTGGGGCATTGGCAGAGAAAGAACACAAAATGAACTGGAAGAATGAAGTTCCCCCGATCCCATTTGGCAGGAAGTGAGCCAGGGCCAGGGTGACTCCCTTACCTGAACACAGTCCATGAGGTGAACAGTTAAGATGTTTGTGAGGGAGCCTGAGCCTGAGACACGCTCAGGAGAGCTGAGCTAGACAGTGGGCTTCTGTCTCTAGCTCCCTGCTAGGACCAGGCATTTGCAAGAGGTTTAGCACAACTGAGGCTGCTTTCTAGTTTGTCACAGAGGCTACAGGACTTACTGAACAGGCCAGGAAGCTCAGGCTCTTTCCAAAGCCTTCAGAGACTGCTGGCCTAAAAGTGTCTTCAGAGTCTCACAGGGTTTCAGCTTCCAAGGAGGAACCTGCCCTGAGCATCAGGCGGGCTGAGCTGTGGACAGCTGGGTGCCTCCTCCCTGGGTTTCTCAGTTGCTGCTCCTATAGCTCATCAGGGCTCAGGCTCTTGGGGGGAGTGTGCAAGTAGGTGATTTCCCTGCTGTTTTACAGGTCTGAAACCTGTGACATGCTCAACAGATGTGGGACCTTGGTCCAAGTTTCCATCGCCCAGATGCAGTTTAATGACAATGTGGCCAAAGCTGACCCTCCCTCTCCTGGAATAGCTTCTGTCAGGGTGCCTGGTAGATTCTGATAGTCTAGTCTTACAGACACATTTTTGCCTTTGACCCCAGAGAGGAAGGCCTCCACCCCCAGTCAGAAAGAGCCAGATACCCAGATACCACACTTAGAACCCACAGCACACCTAGAACCCATGCGGTACACCTGAGACCCACAATGCACACCTAGAACCTCCTCAGAGCCTGTCCTGTTAGGTCAGACCTGTTTGTGAGCAGTTTGGGATGGAATTGACCAGTATGTTGTCTGCCTGGTGCTGTGTGCTCCTCCCACACTGCAGCTATAAGAACACAAGTGACCAGACTCCCAGACTAAGTGTTTACTGTGTTCTAAGTGCCCACCCAGGAAGTGGGGAAGCCAGGCACACCGCTGCTCCATGAGCGAGCTGGTAGACTTCTTGGCCAGGTTGGCACAAGCCAAGGGGACACAAAGATAAATGGTGACTTTCCTACTATACCAGGACTGGCCACACACTTGTTTCTGCACTGTCTGGCCTTAGAATTTTTCCTTAAGTCTTATGATTACTTATCAAAGACACTTTAGACTCAGCTATATGACGTGTGATGGGCCTGAAGGTGGGGGAGAGCCAGACTTGCTCGATCTGCCATACTTCTCCCCTAGAAGCTCCCCTGGGAGCACAGGGTTCTGATGAGGCCATGGCCATCCCTCCAACCAGTCACAATGGCATGCCAAGCACTCTGTCTTAATAGCTGGGTAGGGGATGACTCATTTTCTGGGCTAGATACAAATGTCTTCGTGAGAAGAACTGGATCCAAGTTCTTTACGGACCTGAGTTGGTAGATCCCCGAGTTCGAGACAGGCCAACAGTGTGCACTTCCAGACATTGTAAAGGCTTAAACTGGAAAGGGGTGTGTAAAACCTGTGGTGGTTTGAAAGAAAGTGGCCCCCAAAGAGAGTGGCACTATTAGGTGTGGCCCTGTTATAGTGGGTGTGGTCTTGTTGGAGGAAGTGTGTCACTGTGGAGGTAGACTTTGAGGTCTGATAGATGCTGAAGATACCACCCAGTGTCTGAGTTGCCCTTGGATCAAGATGTTACATTCTCCTGCCTGCACACTGCCATACGCCCAGCCACCATGTTGCACCGTGATGATAATGGATTGAACCTCTGAACTGTAAGCCACAACCTCAGTTAAATGTTTTCCTTTATAAGAGTTGTCATGGTGTCTCTTCACAGCAATAGAAATCCTAAGACACAGCCCCATGGAGATACTGAGAAAGTTGGAGGTGACATCTGTGTAGGAGTTGGCCAGATGTGACAGGGGGAAGGGTGAGCCCCAGCAGAGGCCACAATGTGAAACAAAGCAGGGAAAGTGTCAAGGAGTTGTTGACACCAATGTCATTTTCCCAAGGTCACAGGGGAAGAAGCAGGAATAGGAGGCAGAGCCCAAACTGGAAGGCCTTGAGGCCACGCTGCTGCATGTGTCCTGATGGCGAGGACATCAGGCCGGACAAGTTCTGTTGTAAGATTCCTCTGGCAGTGTCCAACTACCCACCAAGGAATTCTCAGGAGCTAATCTGGAGCCTCGGGCCCCTCAGCCTGAGGCTCACGCTCAAGGGTGATGTTGGAACCTCTGGCCCTACCCAGGGAGGATGTGGTTGGGTTGAGAAATTCCACTCCAGGTCACTCATGCGAGTGGAATGTCAAGCACCAACAGGACATAGCCTGTGTCGATAGAGGCTGTTTGACCAGCTCAGCTTTGTCTATTCCATGCACATGGTACTTCCGGCCTCTTCCAGGAACCCCTCCTAGCTCTGACACTGGGATTTTGGTATGACTTAGTGGCAGCAGTGGGAAGGGGACCCTGGCCAAGAAGGCTGTCTAGAGAGTCCCAGAAAGCTGGGGGCTGGTCAGCCCTGGTCACTGGCCTAGAACTGCTGTTCTGGCTACCTAAGAGAAGGTTGGCTTAGACTACCCCCACCCCCATCAACACCCTGGCTCTAAGTGCCATTGTCTTCCTGCCCAGCCCAAGTTCCGTTACTCTCCCACACTCCTAGCTATCTCCCCCCACCTGTCATCAGACACCCTTCATTGTTCCTTCCCTTACACTGGGGTCAGATCCAAACACACAGCATTTTGACATTTATAGCACGCTAATTATTACCTTAAGGCAGAACTTGTGTCTTCTACTTCATATTCCCGAAAGCAGAGGCACCTCCTAACATTGGCATATTGGGCTCTATGGGGATCTGGGAAGGAGAGATACTGGTGGCCCCCATTCTCCCCACAGCTGTCCCCTCAGGGCTTGGCCCTGTTCTGCCCAGTTCCTGCTCTCAGGACCTCATTCACGCGAAGAGCCAGGCAGTAGTGGTGCATGCCTTTAATCCTAGCAGAGGCAGGCAAATCTGAGTGTAAGACCAGCCTGGTCTACAGAGTTAGTTGTGAGCCGATGTTTAAGAAGGGTTGTAGACGGGTTGGGGAAACTGGAGCTTACAGTCTAGGTTGAGCTGTGAGTGATGGTACATACTTGTAATCCCAGAGACAAGTGGTTCATCCACGACTTTAAGACCAGCCTAGTCTACATGAAGAGCAAGACCCTATCTCAAGAGCCAAACCAAAAACAACAAAAAATTTGGTAGGGCACTTTTGTAACATGCAAGAGGCTCAGTGTAAATCCCTAAGATCACACAAAACGGTGTTGACATAAAAACGGTGTTGTCTTAAAGGAATAAGAGCTAGTTTATTATGGAGCCATTCTGAATGACCACTGTAGACAGAAGCTTTTCTGTTGTCCTGCCCAGTCCCATAGTAACTTATAAAATAACCATTCAGAGGCTTGATATTAACTATAATTGTTTGGCCAGTGGCTCAGGCTTATTACTAACTGGCTCTTACATTTAAATTAACCCATTTCTAGTCATCTATGTATCGCCACATGGCCTGTGGCTTATCAGTAATGGCAGCTGTTGGCATCTTTCTCGACTCCACTTTCTTTTTCCCTGTATGCCTGCCTAGCTATATTCTGCCCTGCCATAAGCCAAAACAGCTTTACTCATCAACCAATAAAAGCAACACACATTCACAGCATACAGAAGGACATTCCACATCAGACCGCAGTCCCAGGAACACAGATTTAGATTACCCCAAATGCCATGTTCCAACATGGAAGCTATTTTAAAAGGTTTTAGAGTTTTTGCATAACAGAGAAAGTCATAAATCTGGGCATGTTTAAAATACACTGGTGGGGCTGGGCCATGGTGGCACACGCCTTTAATCCTAGCACTTGGGAGGCAGAGGCAGGCGGATTTTTTCTGAGTTTGAGGCAAGCCTGAGCTACAGAGTGAGTTCCAGGATAGGCTCCAAAGCTACACAGAGAAACCCTGTCTCAAAAAACCAAAGTAAATAAATAACACTGGTGGGTACATCAGAGAGGCAAGGACAATGAGATGGGGGAAGTTTTTCCATATGCTCAGGGTGCTATCTGATGGCATACTCGGCTTTGGGAATGTTAGAAGCTAGTTGCTTGTTAAGTCACTGTCACAAAATCTTAGTTCCAACATTGATATAGGCAAGGAATGACTGTTCAGAGGGCCCAGAACTTATTCTAAGATCAAGTAGTTAGCCTCTGGGCCTGCAGTATTTCTGTCTCCATGGCCCTGACACTGGTCAGTCAGTCGGCCTCTGCAGACGGATTCCCTTCAGGAGTGTCAGTTCACAGCCAGATGCAGCCTCTTTTCAGAGGTGTTTGTTCATGCAGGCATATGTCTGCATTCTGCATTCGTAGCACATGGTAGGCAGAGGTGGGAGGAGCTGAGGGTCGAGGCCATTCTCAGCTACATGGTGAGCTCTAGACGATCCTAACTACAGGAGAGCCCATGGAAAACACAGCTCAGCTTTCCTGGAGTAGGCATGCTTCAGCACAGACAGTGAGCAAGTCTGTGTCATGCTGATCATCTCAGCAGTGGTAGCAGTGGGCCTCACTGCTCGCTGACCAGCCACAGCCTTGTGGGGTCTCGGTGGTTCAGCCAAGATTCTGCAAAGGCTGCCCCGGTAGCCGCTGTATAATTGTGTTGCCAGTGTGCTGATCTGGAAACACTGATACACTGTGGTACTTGCACGACAACTGGTCCCCTCTCCCAGCACAGGTGGGCCTCGATAACAAGGTAAGGCTAGCACTTGACCCAACAGGGCCCTTCCTAGTCCTTCGAGAACCAAGAGTGCTAATGATCTGGGTTCAATGCTTTGGCCTCTGCTGATGTGTTCTAGGTAGTGATCGGAAGCTGCTTTCTGACTGCAGGAGTGTGGCCCAGACATCCATGCACGGCAAAATACCCATACACAAGAGATAAAAGACTGTTTTCTAACAGTGGTTCTTACTGAGTCTCCATCCTGTGCCTTGTTGGGCACAGATGTAGAAACACTGGCCATATATTGGTATGACTCAAGGTGCTTAACTCAGCTTGTAGGGGCAGAGCACACCAGGCGGGGCTGGGAGACACAACTGGGAGATACCGCCCAATCAAGGGTGGGCAGTAGGGTGGACAGGGAAGGAAGGCACCAGCAAACACTGAAAGGTATCGTCTCATTGTTTGGTATGAAGATGGGAAGAAACAGGCATGGAGACGAGTCTGATGGGTGTGGCAGAGGCTGTGCCTTCTGTGAGCTGGGGAGGTGGTGAGCATGTGGGATTCCCCCACCACCACCACCACCCGCCAGCTTCACCCTTGGAGGCAAACCAGGGCCTGCTGACTGGCTCTCCTTCCCCCCCATAGCTTGATGTTCACCAAGGTGAAACTGGAGCAGGTGCTGAAGGGCCCGGAGGAAGCCCTCGTGACCTGCAGGCAAATGCTGAGACTGTGGCAGGCCCTCTACAACTTCTCTCAGCTGGGGTGAGTGGCTGTCCTTGCCCCTTGGGTTGCCCCAGGGTAGAGGGCAGGGTTGCCAGGTGGCAGTTGTCTGAAAGGCCTCAATGCCTACACAGCGTGGTTGTTGGTTTGGATGGAGATGTGGGACTCAGTGTTGAGGGATATTTTATGTCTGTGGATCAGTTTTAATCCCTCAACAGTCTTCTGTACCACACACACAAAGGCCCTGTTAGAAGAGCGAGCTCAGGGCAGTGGGAAGGTAGAAAAGCCATCACTCAGTGCCTGAGTCAGGTCCCGGGCTTCTCACTTTATGTGACACATCAGCCACCCATGTCTTCTGCATTATCAGAGGCTGAGATCTGGAGCCTTTGTCTGTCTAATTTGCCAGTTGCTTACCCATTGAGTGAGCCCTGAGTCCCAGACCATGGAGCCTATGCACAGGAGCATAGAAGTCCTCCATTCGCCTTAGAGAAACCTCTCTTCTAGGGAAATCAGGAGACCCAGGAGATGGGATGGAGTCAAAAGCCTCAGACAGTCAGCCTTCCCTTTGCAGGCTACCAGGCCTGGAAGATTCCAAAGCAGGGCAGAACTAGTGGGTAGAAACTTCCAGAAAACTGTAGCTGATGGATTTTTCACACAAGGAGTAGAAACACGCCCTGCAGATGGGCACTGGAAGCCCAAGGACCATACTCTGATACAGATGGATTTGCATTCAAATGCCTTTTGCTGGAGCAGGTTCACAGCCTGGCTCAGTTTGCACAGGAGTTGCCCTGGAGCTGGCTGCTCCTTATCGGCCTGGTGGATAGGCTGCACATCCAAGCGGCCAATCGAGACAAGGCTCCACAGAGTGGTAGCTTTGACTCAGAGCCTGTGGAGCTGCCAGGTATTCTCACAGGGTCAGGGACAGGTGAGCTTACCCACATGCCATTCTGTCCAGAGAGGAGGGAGCAGCTGACAATGTAGAGAAACCTCTTCAGGGAGCCTCGAAGCTCCCTCAGCCCAGCATAGAGCAGGACACAGCCAGGCCACTGCTTGGCCCACAAATCTGGGTCCAGCCCCTCCTGGCTGCCTCAGGAAACAGGAAGGGGTTTTCTTGAAACTTAGAGCCATAAACCAGAAGCCAGTGCTTATAAAATCTAATCTGGGGCAATCATAAACTAAGACCAAAATGTACAGCATGAGTGTCTGATCTACCCACCATTGACCCAGCCAGCCTCCACCACTGCTAGCCCGATGTTCCCATCACCCGCAGTCCCTCCTTCATGAAGCTACTGCCACCCAGCAGCCACTCGGCTGTCCTTCAAAGTAACTTGTGGCATGTTAACCTTAAACTGTGTGACAGTCTCCCCAAGGCAGGCTGTTTCAGTGCCTCAGGAGAGGATCTCATGGGAAAAGAGAAAAAGTATGCTGGGTGCCTGGATGGAAGTGAGCACTGATGTAGGCTTCTGTGGAGGTGTCTGAGCCTCATCTCCTGCTTGTTTTCAAAAGAACCATGAGAAAAATCAGAGAGGCGGGAAGGTATAGGACATCATCTCAGCCTTTTGTCCCCCACTTATTGACTTCCCACTCAGGTGCTTCCAGGATTAGGAAAAGAGTCTGGGTCACTCAAGGCAACCTTAGAGTTAGCATTTCATTGGGGCTTGTTTACAATTTCAGAGGCTTGGTCCATTGTGATTATAGCAGGGAGCAGGCAGGCACCATGCTGGAGCAGTAGCTGAGAGGTACATCGGATCTGCAGGCAGACGGGGGAGGGGAAAAGGGAGAGGGAGAGAGATAAGGGGCAGAGGAGAGACAGACAGGGCTTGAAACCTCAAAGCCCTCCCCAAATGACACACATCCTTCAACAAGGCCACGCCTCCCAATTCTTCTAATCCTTTCGAATAGTGCCCTTCCCTGGTGACTGGCATTCAGATATATGAGCCTATGGGGGCTGTTCATATTCAGCCCACCACAGTGGCAAAGGAAAGGAACCACCGCTCATCTGCTATTCTTGGAGAGGTGGTTTTCTTTGAAGCCCACTCAAGATGGCTGAACATCTACAAACCATGTCAGGGCCAGTGTGAACTCGAGTCAGGACCACAGAGATGCCCTGGCCTGTGGCACCATCACCTATGGAGCCAGCATCTTAGTGTACCTCCAATGGGAAGACACCTGGCACCTTTTCTGTAGTGGCTCTCTTGAGTTTGTTTGGCCATAGGAAGGTGTTGGCCAAGCATGCAACAGCTGTCTTTCTGAGCTGGGGCTCCCTCCTGGATCCCCTACCTCCCACACTGAGAAAATGAAAGCCCCCCTCAAAGTGGGGTGGGAGATGCAGGGACCTAGAGAAATGGATGGAAAACAAAATGACATCACCACGTTTGTTTGTCTGTTGGGGCTGCCGGTAGTCTGAGTGTGACAACTGCACCTTCACCTAGGCTGTCCTTAGAAGCCAGCCAGCAGTTCCTGTGCCTGGAGGTAGAGGCCTCACCTTCAAAGAGGGCATGGATATGGCGGTGTGGTCTGTAGTCAGCCTGTGTGTACAGGACCCATGCTGGTCTGTCTGTCTTTCTGCTTGCCTTTCCCTACTACTCTGGCTACACCTCAGACTCTGGCCTCAGAGTCTGCTGAAATGGGATTCCCTCGTGCTTCCTGCTGGACCTCTGCATCATGGAGTCCTGCCCTCCTTTGCCTTCCAGAGGCCTGGAAAGGGATGGTAGCTTTGAAGGCCTTGCAGTGAAGAAACAGAATGGCATTCACCTGACCCTGCCAGATGCCCATGATGCAGACTCCGGTAAGACCGGGATTGATCTTGGCTCTGGGTGGGGCTGGCAGTTGGCCTACAGATGGGTGGTGGCCACCCACTGTGGGCAACAGAATAAGGTCCATACTCCCCTAAGAGTGGGGGAGGAGTTGGGGAGAATGTAGCAGAAATATGGCCTGGCAGAGACTGCAGCTCAGACCAAAGCCAGAGGTCACAGTCTTCCCAGTGTCTGGGGTGGGCAGGGCACAAGCAGAAAGGAATGGGCAGAGCTCGTTTTGGTTCAAAGCTCAAGGTTGACTCTTAAAATGTATTTATTTATTTTTATTTTATGTGCATTGATGTTTTGCGTATATGTATGTCTGTCTATGGGTATCGGGGCCCCTGGAACTGAAGTTACAGACAGTTGTGAGCTGCCATGTGGATGCTGGGAATTGAACTCAGGTTCTCTGAGAGAGCAGTCAGTGCTCTTAACCACTGAGCCATCTCTCCAGCTCCTCAAGCTTGACTCTTTACTGGAAAAGCTCACCCTGAAACCCAGGGCTCGTGAAATTCAAATGAGAATCAGGAATTACAAACCTATGTCTTTAAGCCAAGGACCTGCTTCCGGCAGAACACCTTGCTCAATGACACCTGAGAAATTAGTCGCAAGATGGAAACGTGAGGGCAGTGGGACTTGGTAAAACTTCTTTATCCCTGCCGACTTCTGGGAACGTGAGTTACGCTGTGCTTGGTTGTTAAGAGAGATGGAGTGGATTTCACTAGCCAAACCCAGGGCTTGACTTAACCCAGAGTCACACTGCAAGGGTGCCCGGCTGCTTGGGGATCCCATCCCCAAGGAAGGGCACGGTGTGGGTGGGTGGGTGGGTGGGTGGGCGGTGGGGCTCTTGTAATTAAAGAGAGAAGAATTGCATCGTTATCAGGACTTCCTGTGTCCTTGTCTCATAAACCGGTCATCTCTGGTTTGTCTCCAGGCCTGCTGAGTTTATTGGGGCCTTTATTGCCTCTGAGAAAGAGAAAGTGCTGGTGTTTCACCTGCAAGGGAATTTCAAATGTCAACAGCCTATATATCCTGAGTCTGGCCTGTACCACCCACAGCCATGAGCCGTTGCCCGGGGATCTTTTACCTCCCGGCTATAAATGGGTGGGGTCTTAACAGTGAAACAGTATGTACTATGGAAACAGAAAGTCAAAAATCACAAAAGAAGAAAGAAAAAGCCTCAGGGGAAGGCTTTTTGGCGTTCTTGCCGTGCACACCCATGTTTAGGTGTTTTAATGTGACTGTGTCCGTTCACCTGAATAATGCGAATGCCTCTTCACACCAGTGCCACACAGAGTGTTGACTGTAACGTCTTCAGAGCCTTGCATGGTCACACTTTCACTCGTTTTTAATCAGCCCCTGTTGTTGAACATTTGGGTCATTTTTCTATTTACTGCATTAAGGCAGGAGTGAGACGAGCATGTTTGCTGCCATTTATGGCGATTTGCCCTTGGAGAGGAACGGGCAGAAGACCCTCCCTAGGGTCCGTGAGCTGGTTTTTGGCAGCTGCCCTGGACGCCCTGTCTGCCGAATGCTGCTGGGCATTGACTGCTCCTAGGCCAGGCATGTGGTACCCTGACTTCTGCTCAGTCCTATGCCCTCTTGTTCCGCAGGCTCTCGGCGGGCGTCGTCGATCGCGGCCTCAAGGCTGGAGGAGGCCATGTCGGAGCTGACCATAACGACCTCAGTGCTAAAGCAGGGCCCCATGCAGCTGTGGACCACGCTGGAACAGATCTGGCTCCAGGCTGGTGAGTGTCCCTGATCCACTGACATGCCCATCTGCATATGAAGCCACCAGATGCCCAGATGAAGGTGGGGAAGTGCAGATTTCTGATGAGACTTACATAGGCTAATACTCCTGAGTATAGTTCTTTTTCCCGACTTACCTCTCCCCCGCCGCCCCAAAAGCTCTCTTATCCCTGCCCAGAACTCAGATGCTGAAGTCTTGTCTAGGTGCCACAGGAGAAGAACAAGGCCACCCACCTCCTTTCCCCTGAGGTTTCTGCTTGTCTTGGCTAGGTGGCTGTGGGGTTTCTTCTTTTGCCCAGTGGGGAGAATGTCTCCCTCCCGACCCTGAGAGGTTCCTGGTGGCAGTAATGTGAGCAGTTTGAGGTCAGGAAAGGCTGCTCGATAAACAGTCCAGAGGTCTAATGCCATGGAGACTGCTGTCCAGGTGACATACCTTTTGATCCCCAGCCAGCGCTGTTCCCACGGGTGAATGAGTGCTAGAGGACGGGTTTCTGGAAGCCCTGGCTGGAGTCCCGGCTAGCCCTGGGGTATAATGACAGACCCACAAGTGAAAGCAGTTAGTGTGGTACATGGTGGGTTTTCCACACCTTGCACATGGCTTCTGGAGCCACTCCCTGGGTTCATTGTGTGGCCATGGGCCCCACAGAAATGCCAAGGAGTGGCTTGCTGGAAAGTGTTTGGAGACTTAACCTGACCGTGGAGTGGTGGGTGACAGGGAAAAGAAAATCCAGAACGAGAATGAACAATAGAATAGAACATCTTGGGCTGAGTAGAGGATGAGAGGGGACCTGAACCTTTACCAGGCTACCCTGCCTTTGATCCAAAAACTGCCAAAGACCGGGCTCCAGGGCCGTGCTTCCCCTGGGTCTGTCTCCCCCTCCTCCCTGTTCTCATAGGCATGGGCTGTCATCCCCAAGGAGGAGGATGGAGTAGAAAGCAATAGATGATCAGTTCCCAGGATAGGTGGTATTGGCAAGTCAGAGTTGGGATGCTCATTAATGAGAACCCAAGGCTATTCATGGCATGCTTTCCACATATGGACACATTAGTATGCAGCCAGGCCCCGCACTTCTTGCCGTGGACTCTGAATCTGGAGGGGGGGAAAATGGACCAGGATCCATAGGAAGCCTAGATTGACAGCATTGCAAGAATGCAAATATTGCCCCACTTAGCATCCCAGGACTCCTTAGGATGCTCCTGGAGCCTGGGGTGGTCTGCACAGTAAGAAAGGGAATGCTGAAGGAAGTAAAGGTGTGATAAACAGTGATATTCCTGCTTACTTCCCTGCCTTCTGAGAGGCATACCAGAGTGCATGCTGGGAGTCAGCATGGTCACGGCAGCTCCAAGGGCTGCACCCATGAGCCCTGCCTGTGGCTCCCTAGGCCTTTGTTCTCCAGATGTGTCTGGGATTTGCATTTGGATGCATCTGAAATGACCTTGTGCATTGCCTTATACTGCGGTAATGGTGTGTTCTGGTAATAACTCCAAGGAAAGTGAAATGCCTTCTGAAACCTGGAGCAAAATTTGGGCGTGTCACTATAAACACACCCTTCTTCAGTAAGTCACTTTAGCCTTTCTGCTTTGGACATTATTGTAAATGTCCCTGCACAGAGAAGTCTAAGAGCAGCCTATGGATGCAGGTCAGCTGGGAAGAAAGCATGGTTTCAGCAGACGGATCAGGTGTGGTCACAGATCCAAACCTGCGGCGTCTCATACAACATTTATTTCAACAATATAGAAACGACAGCCTCGGGCGATGCCCGCCATCTCTAGGGTATCGCTCACATCTGTATGGTTCACGGTGGTTCCTGGCAACACTCCCATTCTGAGGCAGAAGATAAACATGGGGAGAAAAGTCCCTCCTTCTTCCCATCAGGGCACATGGTAGAATTTGCATGCATCGCCTTCACCTCATGATTCATTGGCAGGGACTCCGTTATTTGACTGTTCCTAATTGCGAAGGACGCTGGCATTATTCTGCATGTCCCTGTGCCTCACTATAATTAATGAGATCTGTCCTCCTGGAAGCAAGGGATAGGCAGATGCACAGCTTCTATGGCCAAGAAGGCAGTGAGAGAATGTGTTCTAGGTCCCTCATCTTGAACATGTTGGGACCCATTTGTATCCTCTGTCCCTGGGCTGCCATCTTCATCAGAATGTACTGAGTACCTATTGGAGGAAGAGCTTCAGGAACAAGGTCACCAAGGCCACAACTTCTCCCCAAAGTGCCCCACCTGACCCAGGCTAAGCATATAGTGATCGGCACCTACCTCCCCCCCCCCCCCATATACACACAAATGCTAACAGGTGCTATGAATGTGCAGGAATTGAAAAGGATTCTTCATCGTTTCTGAATGAGCTAATCTCCCATTTGGTTCGGGGTGAACTGCAGCCAACTCTGGTCGGTAAATTCCATTGAGAAACTCTGGCTGGGAATGCCATGCTCTTTCTCCCCCACACTTACCTTCCCTTCTCCTTCCACTCCCTCAAGCTTCCAGGAGGGTTTGCACTGAGGCGAGCGGTAGGGGCCCTGCTTCCAGGGCAATGGGCCTGTGAGAATGGGAAAGCTGCTACCAGGCCCATGTGTGTTCCAGAATCTCCAGTGTGGAGAGTTCCTTTCCAGAAGAGGACATGGACACACACACACACACACACACACACACACACACACACACACACCCTTCTTACTACTGATAACATCTCTGACAGCTTACAGAAGAGGACATGGACACACACACACACACACACACCCCTCCTTCTCACTACTGATAACATCTCTGACAGCTTACAGTGTGTGCCAGAGAAAGGGGGCATAGACACAAGGACTTCCCCTGCCCTGGAGGTTCAAGGACTCCTGGAGGCTCTGGGCTCTCTGGATTTGTAGGACATGGACCTGGTCTCTAATCCCCAGTCAGCCAGAGAGGTTTAGGGGCCTCATCCTGTGAGTAGAAGCCACCCCGGGTGTGTGTGTCTGGGCTGATGTTTAAAGTTACAACAGCGCTCTTAGGAGGGACCCTGCCTTTCAGGGCAGAGGTGGGCTGACAGCACAGGATAGGAAAGGGTCACAACACCCTCCCTCCCCTTACCATCTTTGCTCTCCATTCTCCTCCCGTCTTTGACTCTTTGCTGGGCTCCTCCTGTGTTTGGTACCTTGGAGGACCTCTTCTCTTTTACAATTTTCCTCTCCCCTCCTTCCCACAGTCAGGACCAGTGGGGTCCTAGGCCCTGGCAGCCATGCCCTCTGGGACTCAGTGCTGGAGTCTGTGACCCGCTGACCTTTCTCCACCCCATTCCCACAGTCCTTTTCTCTCTGCCTTTATCCTGAGGCCCACAGCTCCTGAGGGCCTGCTTCATGGGAGCCACACTCTTACCCCCTTTGATATGGGCAGATTCCTTCTAGAGCAGTGATTCTCAACCTTCCTGATGCTGCGACCATTTAATACAGTTCCTCCTTCTGTGGTGACCCCCAACATAAAATCATGTCATTGCTACTTCCTTCATAACTGTAATTCCGCTACTGTTATGAACCATAATGTGAATCTCTGATATGAAAGGGTCGGGGATCATGGCTCACAGGTTGAGAAAATCCTCGTCTACTTCTCTCCTGCCCCAGGCCCTGCCCAGTTGCCTCCCTTTTCTGAGGTCTTGGCAGGTTCTCGCCTGGGAAGGCCCTGAGACCCTGGAAGGACCCCCTGCTTCTCAGCGTTGGGCCAGCCTAAGGACAAGACCCTCCCTGTTGCACAAGAGTGTGGCAGTGGGCCTCAGAGAGTGAATTTAGCCAGTCTGGGCCTAGAGCCCTGGGCTTGGCAGGAGTGGCAGGGCTACCGGAAGCAGCTCTGGGCGCAGGGTGAGGCCGGGATGTCTCTGAGAAGAATAAAAACTATGCTTGCAAAGCTCCAGGGAGCAGATGCTTCCCATTTGTACCCTGTGGAGAGGAAGCAGAGAGGAGAATAGTGAGGGAACCAAGAGGAGGAAAACCAGAAACAGACTGAAGAGGAGGCTGAGACGGTGGCAGGGAGGAAGAGGGACAAGGAGCTGGGGGAGGGATGTGCTTTGACACTCAGGATTCTAGAACAAAGGTTTGCTACCTGCCCTAGATAAGGCTAAGCTAGTAGCAATGAGTGCTAACCCAGCCCTGGTCGGGGGAATGCATGGGTGTGGACATGGCGGGCCTGACGACCGGATCTGAAGGAAGAAGATCCAGGCAGTGGCGGGCACCATGCCACCAGGTTCCTGCTGCAGTTGCGGTTGGCTGGCTGGCTGGCTGGCTAAGAGCACCATGTTTGGTAAAACAGCAAACTGTAGCTGAGGGCACCTGCCCAGGGACACGGAGCTTAGGAAGGCATGGCATACTGAAACCCCCAGGGCTGTGCGGCTGCTTTCAAGTTGGAGGCCTTGCCAAGGAGACTGGGCCAGAGCTCTTAGGAGACCTGCCTCTCTGCCTCTGGGCCGTGTCACCTGGCTTCCTTCCTATGTGGTAAAAGTGGGCAGAGGAGCCCACTTCCCAGGGAGTGTTCCTTGGGATGTGGCTTCTCACCTGGGCCCAGGGCCTCAGAAAGTCGGGGCGGGGTGGGGGGGCACTAATTGAAATCTGTTGATGTGTATGCACTGAGCAGTACCCATGGTGGGGACCTGGGACAGTCTCCCAGGGGCTTGGAGGCACAGGGCGGCAAGTTGTAAACAGCTTAATGAGTCATGACAGAGCCAAGTGGGCCCAGCCTGGTTGGGGCTGCTGAGTGAGGTCTAGGCATTAAGAGTCTGACCCTAGCTCCTCAGAGCTCCTGTCCACAGAGAACTCCCCGATAGGGGCTGGTGTGTGTGTGTGTGTGTGTGTGTGTGTGTGTGTGTGTGTGTGTGTATGTGTGTGTGTGTGTGATGGGCATCCACCCTCCACCAAGCCTTACCTTACATGGCACCTGTGTGTCTGTTGTACCCTGGGGGTTTTGCCACAGCGGAGCCTGCCTGCAGGTTGGCCTCCCTTGTTTCTACCTGCTCAACTGTGAACCCCTCTAGAAAAAACTTCTTGACCACAACACTGTGGCCCTGACCTGACCCACCCTGTATCTGTAACACAGAAATGCTACCTGTCCTCGGTCGCCACTGCCACTTCCCTGTTTTCTTTCCTTATGGGTGGGCTGGACGTGTAGCCGGTATTCAATATGCTTGTACATTATACACTCGGTTGAGCACAGCCTGTGCAAAGGCCCCAGGAACAGCTCAGCAGAAGAGTAGAAAGGAGACCTGACAGGGAGACAGCCAGCTCCCTGACCACTGGCCAGCCTCACCCTGAGGGGTCCTGGCTGAAAGCCCCCATCTCTTGATACCACTTTGCCTCCAAGGACAGGAGCCTTGGGTGTTGATCTGTCCCTCTAACCATAGCATGAGAGTTTGGCTGCTCCGATTTCTCTTCTCAGATTATCCCAGCTCCTTCACCACCATTAGGAAAAAGTGCTCCAAACGCTGTGATATTTTGGGATGAGGCAAACTGATTGGATTACAGTAAGCTTTAGGTAGCCTTCCTGCCTAAAAACTCCTTCTGTTCGTTAGGCTGTCGTCCTGACAGGCAGAAGGGATGCCTGAGTCAGCTCTGTCCACCTCTTTCTGGGAGTTTCCATTGGAAATGTCTGTTGCCTTCCCCACCCCAGACATGCTCTGAACTGGCGTAACCTCAGCATTCAGCCCGTGCTAGGAAAAGCTCTTGGCAGAGCCACAAGCCAGACTCTGCTGGCCTCCCGCGCTCCCCATCTGTGTTGCCTTCCTTCTGTGACTTCCGCATGGGCACCGGCTTCGGGAGGGAGCAGCCGAGCCCTGGGAGCTGCTTGGAAAGAAAGGCAGAGTGGGCCAGCGAGCGGCGTTTCTAAAAGTGTCTGTGGTGGGCGAATGCCTGTGCAGTATGGGGCTGAAATGCACAGTTCTGGCAGCTGCCTGGGGATGGGAAGAAACTGCACCTCTTCCCCTAGGTCTAACTGCCTGAGGATCTGATGCTGCCTGCAGGCCACAAGAGAGGGTGTGTGTGTGTGTGTGTGTGTGTGGTGTGAGCATTAGAGAGAGGCTATGGGGGGCTGTGTGTGTGCACGAGTACATGTGTGCGTGTGTCAGCATTAGAGAGGCTGGGGAGGGGCAGTCCTGCAGTTGGCCTTTCTCTAAGAGGGGCTGGAGCAAGGCCCTCCCTGCCTCAGCTTAATATTTTATAGTGAAGATCTCGACTACCTGTAAAGATTGATGAGACAAAATAGCTCGTGAAGTTGGGGTGTGCCCCCCGGTCAGTCAGTGGTAGCCATGTCACTGTACCACTTGGTTTGAGCTGTGTGTGCCTCATCAGGGGCCCCAGATCTCTCTGTCCCTTCCTTCACAATACTCTGTTCCCTCCTGGGCTCCAAGCACACGCCCACCTCATCTCGAGCATGCCAGGGCCTAGTTAAGTCCCTCGGCTAGTCTGCTGAGGCCGAGAGTCACTAGGTCTGTCCCTGTCCTGTCATCCACCCAGAGAAGCAATGAACAAATGCATGGACACTGAAACACACATCTCAACAATATGCAAGCAAGCATGCATTCAACCCTGAGCCACACTGTTCCGCACTGCCAGGTCTAAAGCCAGGCGGCCTGACACAAACACTGTCCGTTTCTCTCTGTGTGGTTCTGCGCTTCTAAGGTGAGGGTGAGGGTGGGAAGTACTTTCTCTGGGGTTTCTGTGGCATTGGCTGAGGCAGTTTGTTACCCAGCATGGTGACTGACAAGAGTAGGCACTTTGAGCGGGGATACCCAGTGTTACCCTTACCCTTCACAGGAAGGTAGCCTCGTGTCGTGACTCCTTGGCTTAGCGTCAGCATTCTTGGCTCGGGGATGTGGGCTGGGGCCTCTGCCTTTGCCTTAACCACCACTCACTTCCCTCGGCCCCTCTGTCTTCGCAGCTGAGCTGTTCATGGAGCAGAGACACCTCAAGGAAGCAGGCTTCTGCATCCAGGAGGCTGCTGGTCTCTTCCCCACCTCTCACTCGGTGCTCTACATGCGAGGCCGGCTGGCTGAGGTGAAGGGTAACTTACAAGAGGCTAAGCAGCTGTACAAGGAGGCGCTCACCGTGAACCCGGACGGCGTGTGCATCATGTACAGCTTGGTGAGTCACCCTCTCCTCCCGCCACCTCCCTTCACGTCCCCTCACCCTTCATGCCAGCACCTTTGCTGCTGCTAGGCATCTCTAGGAAGTGGCATCCCGACAGCTCTGCTGTGACAGACATCTGTATGTATCTTGTAGGTGTGAGCTGTTTCCCTCCTATCAGAGTCTACATTGGTGGTGGGGGGGGGAGTCTAAAAGGGTTGGCTTTTTTTTTTTTTTTTTTTTTTGGTGGCTTCCACGTTGCTGTGAAATTCTCTATGTGATCTTCTCCCAGAGATTCCATAGCCACTTGTTAGAGCTAACCCTGTGAGCCAACCCAGACTCTAGGCATTTCCCCAGAATGCCTTTTGTGAGGGTCTTCAGTCTCTCCTCGGTCATTGGAGATGACTTCCATTCCATGAGAACCTTGAGTCTCCTTGGGGAACTCGAGGTTCTCAAGGCTGAGCCATGTCAGGTCTGGCGTGAGTGTTCACTGAAAATGGCCCCTGGTTTGTTGGGTCCACCAGACGCCTGTTCTAGAACATGGATTCAGGACTTGGGTACCAAGGACACAATGACACACTTACACCTACACCGGCACGGGTGGAGAGGTTGGGTAGTTGAGAAGCGGTACCTTCTGCCTCGGGTGATCATGGGTAGGTGAGTCGGTCTCTGAACCTTGATTTGGCTGAGCCATCCAGTGAAGATTCTGTGGTCCAGGAAGCATCACTGAGTTTCTCGCTCTGGTAGAATAAGACTCTACAGCTGACCTTTGCCCCTGCATTTCATAGCTGCTTCCAGAGAATGGAGATTAGGACAGAGTAGCATGAAGTTAACCCCCCTGCAGAGGCATGAGTGGTCTCAGAAGGGCCGTTTCGGGGCCCACAGTTAGCAAGGTCCTGTCGAGGTCTAGGTTCCGATTGGATGCCCCTCACCTTGGGAATGGATCCCTGACATCTGGCACAGGGAGATCACAAGGATGGGAATCGCTCCATGTGGCCAGAGGGTCTCCATTGCCGGAAGGGGACTTAGCCCCAACAAGAAGCCATAGGGGTTGGGTTTCCAATTGGGTTTAAAGAGTCATACTCAGAAATCACGTGAAAGAATAGGGGAAGGGCTGGACCAAAGCATCTTTATGTCCTCTCTAAACCCAGTAGTCCTTGAAAACAGAACCAAGCAAAGATTCCCTGCTCAGCCCTCACTCCTGCTACCTGTTTTTTTTTTGGGGGTTTTTTTGGTTTTTTTTTTTTTTTTTTTTTTGAGCCCCAGATAAAGGAACCGTAGGTCACAACAACATCACACAGCCCTGTCCCTTCCCATAGCTGCCTCCTGTCCTGTGGTCAGGACAACTAGCATTTGCTGTTTTACAAGGCACACTCCCCCCTTCCTCCTGCATTTCAGACATCAGCTTTGCTGGTTAATGCCTCACTAGGGGTCATGTCCAGAAAACTTGATTATTGAGGAGGACCTGGCTGGCATGATTCATGGATCTGAGCCTGCAATCTCAGTCCCCAAGCCCAACAAAATCCAATAACAGGTACAATTTCAAAGTGATGGTGTACCATTTTTTCATTTATGCTTATTATTGTTTATAGCTATTTTCTTGAAATTGAAACGGTTGCCAGCCATGGGTTTCCATGGTAACGGAATAGCTGTCCATAGTAGCTCCCTGCAGATGTTACTGACATGGTCCCTTTTATCTTCCTGGGATGCCTTGCTGATTTAATGAAATTGGAGCAAGTCGGAGCCAGGCCTGCCCACTCTCGGTTACCAGCAAGCAGAGGGGCAGTCGGCTCCCGCGTGGGCAGCCCATCCCCTTTCCACAGGCTTTGTTCCTGCCAGCATCCCACGCACATGCATAAAGAATAGCAAACTGCAAGGCTGGGAAAGATTTAGTAAGCATATTTTCCTAAAGACGTGTGAATGCTTTTAGCATGTTGATCTCAAGTGTTCCCCTCATCTAAATGTCTTCCTTGTGCTGGCCTGCGACTCAGGACATCTGGGCTCTCATCCTGGCTCTGGCCTTGGTTAACTTAAGAAGAGACTTAACTTCCATGTTCCCGACATCCCCTTTTGTAAGTGGGTAGATAGCAATTGTCCTGAGACTGCAGTGTTTTTCTGATCAAATGAGATCAAGCACACGGAAGTCTACAGTGAAATAGGAAAGGAGGTAAGGCAGCATACAGACCACTCACTCTTCTCCAGCCTGCTCCACTGACATTGGTAATCAATCAGTCATAGCTCGGCTTTCGTTCAGCATCAGTGGAGCTTGGGATCTTTTTAAATGTGATATAACACAATGGGAAATACTTCTAGCAGGTTAGGTCAGCTTGTTATTTCCACCAAGGATTCCTTGTGAAAGTATAGAGAATGAAAGAGACACCATTTTGTGTATTCTGGGGTAGATACATCCCTTGAGAATTATCCAAAGAAAAGAACTTAGAGAGGTGTCTCTGCCACCATGAAGTCATTGCCAAGGCGGGTTCCTGGGGAACATTCTAGCTATGCAACACCACCAAACCTTTATGAAAACACAACCTGTAGTCGAGGCAAACAGGAGAGCTATCCTTCCCTGTGGGGTTTCAGCCACATACAGGCCTGGGCTAGAAAAAGCTCAAGTCAAGTCATGGGGAAGTCCTCCTTCCCCAGGGGCTGGAAAGACGAGGGTGGGGATATTCCTAGCGTACTGTATAGGGGCCAGGTTTGACCCAGCAGTCACAGAGCAGGGCTGGCAGACACCAGGAGAAGAAAGCTCACACATGCAGGGGCAGGAGGGTGGGGTGGTGGAAGGTTGCAAAGCTTTCTAAGATAGGGACAGGTGTTCCTCCATCACCCTCCCTGGGTGCCATGGGGGAGCTCTTCCTGGTTCTAACTTCACCCTCCACGCCGGTTAGGACTCCACACCAGACCAGGCTACAAGGCATTGCTTCCTTGGCAGTTCTGTGCCAGGAAAAGGAAACAAAACAATGAAAAACTCTCTACTGTGCCCATAGCAGAATCCAGAGCAATCTGATGCATGGTCCCTCTAGTCCTGGAAGCTGTCACCTATGCCACATTCAGTGGTTTCTGAATTGAAATAAAGTCACAGGGACAGGCAGTGGGAGTGTCTGCCAGGCAGCATCCGCCTTCCTCCGCCACTGGAAACCCTCCTCAGCTGAAGCGCTTGGACTCGGTGTGTTGGTGGTAGGATCTAGTTGAGAAGCCTGACATCGTCTGCCCCACAAAGCATGAGTAGAAAGGCAGGGTCTTTGTCATCAGAGGAGGAGGATTGATGTTGTGGGGGAGGGGGGTCCAGACTCTTGCCCTACATCTCTGTTAGAGAACTTCTCGGCAGCACTGGACCCCTCAGCACAGGTGGAATGCAGGCGTGTCAGTGAGGGCCCTCCCAGGACCGTGTTCCCTTGGTGGTACCTTAACAGGGAGGGTCATCGGTTGTTTGTGAGGCTGAGGTTGAAGTTTGACTCCATTTCCCAGCATTCTGAGTTGATGCCAGTCACTCCCACCCGGCCCCCATCCAACAAAATGAACAACAGAAGTAAATGAATGAGGATTCAGACAAGATGACAATTTCCGGGGTAGTCTGGAACACCCTCCTAGATAGACTTCAGCAGAAAACTTAAGAGTTTTAGAGAGGTGACATGACAAAGGGGTAGGAGCTTGGATCAATAGGGTCAGCCGCTTCGGGGAAGAGAGATGGGACCCTAATGGTGGACAGAGAGAGGCTCATGGTAAACTCCGCTGTGTCCATTCTGTGGTGACGTTCTGGGGCCCGCAAGGGCCTGACGTTGATTGCTGAAACCAACCTTTGTCCCTCTGGTAGAGATGAAAGGGGACTTTGTAAATGTCTTCATTTGCTTTTAGGCAAATGGGCAGAAGACAGAGTTTTCCCTGTGTCCTGCTTCTTCCGGTTGCCATTAGCTCTAGGTCGCTTTTGAGCTATATAGGGATAGGATGTTCTGCAGCCCTTCAGCTCTCCACAAGGGAAGACCCAAGCTCTGGCCACAGATCATCCCACTCCCTCCACCCTTGACTGGCCTAAGGAGGAGTGTAAGATGTGTCTCTACTCCCCAGACAACCTGAGGCCCTCAGCCCTAAGTAGGCATTCATGGGCACATAAGGTATTGTGGGTAGCACCTGCCTTGCTTCTTCAGGCATGGACTCCTGCTCTCTTACTGGGGATTAGCTGCACGTTCTCCTAGAAGCTCTCCTCATTAGACATTGCAGCCACAGTGGGAAACCCTTCTATATCGGCTTTGGCTCGTAGTCTAATGCCCAGGGATGCAGTTTCTGAGGTTATCTCTTCCACGTGCCCTGGGAAGGTGTGGGGGTAGCACTGTCCCCCCTCATTCCTCCTTGGTAGCAGAGTGACTTCAACATTCTCCTTGGTTGATCCACGCAGTAGTGTAGTGTGCAGCAACCGCACGAGGGGATCAGAAGTGGCTGTGGCCCCAGGGACATCTTTGTGCGTCTCTCACCACCCTTGCTGCCTCCCACCTACAGCACTGAGGACAGGTTCCTGCGGCCAGAGAGGTGGGCTCTGTTATGAAGGCCCGTGTAGCATCCCCACCCACCCAGCCTTCCCAGGCCTGGAGGAGTGGTACCAGATTCTAGGGGTGACAAACCAGGGATGGCCAGCCTTGCCCACCCGAAAGTTATGAGAGAGATTGAGCTAGGTTTTTTTTTTTTCTTTCTTTCTTTCTTTCTTTCTTTCTTTCTTTCTTTCTTTCTTTCTTGTCAAAGGGATAATATTTTTGGCCCTGGTGACTTCAAAGCATGTTTTAGGGCTCAGATGAGCTGAAGGCTGCAGAATCAGTGTGGGTCCCATAGTGGCAAGCAGCCTGAGCTCTGGCCCTACCTTTAGCCACATTGTTGGATCACATCGTATCATTGTGGGGTAAGGGTCTTTGGTACAAAGACCTTTTAGTTCCGGGGGAAATTATCAGCAGGGAGCTGAGAAGGGAAGGAGGAAGAGGAAGGCCAAGACAGAGGTCAGAATTCCCTCTGGGGTTGCTTCTAGCCCTGGTTAGAGAGTTGGGCAGAAGTTGAACATGGCTTTCAAGTCCACCTGACCTACGCGTGAGGTGCTTGCTCACTCTTTAGCCTCGGCCACTCTTCCTTCCCCTTTCCAGAGGTTCCATGCTCCTGGCTGTAAAATGGGGATGGCTGTGCCTAGTGCATAGGGCTGCTGTTACAGCAACTGTGTAAGGTCACGGGCCAGTGGCTGAGGTCATCTGTACCTTTCTCACTTTGAAGCGGAGCTCCCGGGCCACATTCAGCTGCTCTCGGTGAGCCAAGCTCAGAGGCGTGTTGCACCCAATCTACTGCTCACCCAGTCCCCCAGAAACAGGTGGCCAAGGCACAGATACTCAGGACACGGGCCCTACGTGCCTGGAGGATGGGACCAGATGAATAGAGTACAAGGCCACACTGATCTCAGCTAAGGGGAGGAGTGGCCGCCTCCCAAGACGATCCAAGCAGAGGGGAGAGGGGGCATTTGCGACCTTGTCTTGCAGTCTCTTATGTTGGCCAGTCTGAGGTAGTTGGAGAAGCGCTGTGGTGACAGGCTTTGGCGAGGCTCTCTGCAGGCTCTGCTGGCCCTGCGCTCTGGGCTGTCACCCTGCCAGGCTGGTTCACCATCTGTTTGCTGACATTACACCAGAAGAGTGTCCTGAGAGGCTGAGAAGTAAAGCTTGGTGCCCTGCCGTTTGTGAAGGTTCTCTAATGTCAGCGGAGTGATGGATGGCACACACAGCAGCCAGACAAATATGTGCCCTGGGTCGCGGGGGCCAAAGCAGGGTGCTGTAGGCTTCTGAGCTGAGCTGCAATGGATGGCTTGAGAAAAGCAGGCCACTAGGGGAGAGGGAGGCCAGACATCTTGTCTTTTGTGGAGAATGGGGGGCGGGGTGCATTGATTGAAGTTTTAGTCTGTCCGTCTATCTGGCAGACAGGTTGATTCAGTGGGACCATTCTGGCCATTTGTTCCCCAGATGAGGCGATTTCATTGGGACTTCCTCTCCACTTCTCCCTGGAGGAATGCCTCTTGTGGCAAACAGAACTGGAGGTGGAAAACAGCTCTGGGCACTCCCTAGGTAGTAGTGCAAGGAGCTGCCACTCCAGCATCCAGCAGGCCACCCCCAGCCCCACCCTGCCTGGCTTACCTGCTGGGCACAGATTCAGATAGTGGTGACAGTTGGGCACGGCTGACTTGATTTTGCTCCAGAATCCACTTTGTCAACAAAAGGATGGGAAAGATTGTCTGGAGGTGCCACAGGGTGCAACCCCTAATGAACCCCCGTGTCCAATAAGCTACCCTGTCCTCAAATGGCTATTGTTACTCCACTAAAGTGCAGCCTCCTCCTCTGCCCCCCAGGACTTAAGAGGATGAGTCACAGCCAGCCTTGGCCAGAGGTGGGCCTGGCAAAGGCTTCAGAGTCACAAGATGTGTCCTGCCTCTGGGCAGTCCAGTGCTTTTAGCCCAGAGCCCCCTTTGAAAACAGATAGTCCCAGCCAGTCAGAGAAGCCGCCAGAGACCCACAAAGAGAAAGGAATGGGCATGGGTTTGGCAATACAAGGGCAGCAGCCACCAACTACCCTAGAAGACCCTTCTAGGCTGGGCTCCCAGGGAATGTGTGTGTCTTCACAAGACCTAGGCTTAGTACATCAACTGGGCACTAGGCAGGTCTGGAAAGAGTCCTGTTCTTTGCTTCCAACGGGGAAGTACAACTGGTCTATGACTCTAGTGGCCATGTTCTGGAAGGGATGTGGGACACTTGATCAAACCTGGAGCCAGCACTGGCCTAGAGCTTGCAGCTTCCCCAGGGCTCCTGAAGGGGAGCCGTCCACTCGAATGGCTTTTCTGTGCCAGTGCATGCTGTTAGTGTCTTCACACAGGGCCTCAGGGGACCTGCTGTGTCCCGGCAGCCTCCCAGCTGATTCCCAGCTTCCCAGATGGAAAGGCTGTTACAGAATCCCAGGAATGTGCCTGGAGCTCAGAAAGAAAATTCCCAAAATAGCTTCTATAAATACTTAAGGGCAGGGGTGGGGAGGAACACTCACTTGGCCCACAGCTGGCCAAGAACTAAGTACTGCTTCCCAGGGTAGGCTCCCCAAAAGGCGATAACCCGAAAGGCGATAAAGCTGCTCCGAACTCCGTGCCTTTCTGCTGTTTCTCTGCTCCAGGAGACAGCCCTGGGGCCTGGACCAATGGGGGTGGCATGGTGCTAACAAGACTCCCTATTCCAAACTGTAACCTCAGTAACTGGCACCTCAACAGAAAACTTGGCTCCTAACCTGGAAATGGCCCCATACCCCTCAGTCTGTCCCCAGGCTGACTTGAGCAAGGCCTCAGCAAGGCAGGGGCCCTCCTCAGACCTGCTTTGGGGGGGGGGCGGGCTCTTGTCGTCCTGAGCTACTGGAGAGGCCAGCTTGGCCCAGGAAGCCCTGAAGGCAGGCCAAGCGTCCCTGGCTCTGTGTTCAGGTCCCTCCCACCTGGCTCCTGCTAAGCCACTGGCTGCCTAGCTTAGAGTAGAAAGGCTGACGGGAAAATGGCGCTGTCCCTCTGGTCCTGGAGTACAGGCTAGGGACGCACACAGGAGCCCCACAGTGACCTCATGTGATAGGGAGGCGGTGTCCACTGAGGCTTGCTGTCCTAGGGAAAAGCTTCCTGGGAGAGCAGAGTCCTAAAACATGGATGTGGGCAGGTGTCTGCCCTGCCTCTCCCTCCCCGGAGGTGGCTGTGTTTCTAGCCCAAGTGTGCCTTGCAGCTATAGTGTTCAGTGGTCACAGATAACTTGTCGATGGCTACCAAATCCCTGTGAATGGCCAGCCTGGTTGTGGCACCACAGTCAAGTATCAGAAGCTAAGGGCCTCTTCTCAGAGCTAGATCCCTCTGAGCACAGGAGGGACAGGCAGGGAGGAAGAGGGGACTCAGTGAGGACATGTGGATGGAACTGTGTTCCCACCATCTCCCCAGAGACCTGTTCTTGCAGCCAGCGCCAGGCTGGGGACAGCAGGTGAGGCCTTGCATGTTCCTGTGGTTGGGTCCCACCCAGTTGTCAGGCAGCAAACAGCACCGAGTTGCTACCAAACACAAAAGCTGCTGGTGTCAGGGACAGGTGGCCACAGACCCTGTCATAGGCCCTGGGCCTCCAGACCTTAGCCTGACCCCAGCCTGGCCTGGTGTCTTCTTTCAGGGTCTAAGGTCAGCATGTGGGAATAAGGGGACATGAGCCAGATCCACTGCACATCCCCTCCTAACAGAGGACCCTGCCATCTCCCCACCTCTAAAGACATTGATGGGCCTTGGACCGCCCCCGCCCCCACCCCTGTGCTGCTCCTATAGATGCTGCCTGCCATGTGGCTGGCCGTGTCTTTTCTAAATCCATTCTTCCAGAATTCTCAGTGGTTCTGTGAGGAAAGACTGTCCCATCCCCCCAGTTCACAGAAAGAAAAAGGGTGATGACTGCTGGGGTCACAGTACATGTCAATGGCAGAGCTGAAATTGAACCCAGCCGGTGCTGCTGAGCCCTGGGCTTTTGTCCTTTCCCGAGACACACGCTCAGCCTGTGGACACAAATGGCTCCTTCCCACACACCCATACCTTTTCTTTTTCTCTTTGTCATCCCGGGATTGAATGTAAGGCCTCCCACACATAAGGCAACAGTGCACCACTGAGCTACACCCCCAGCTCTCTATCTCGATATGGTCTCACCAAGTTGCCCAGGCTAGCCTAGAACTCTGCTGCCCAGGCAGGCCTTGAACTTGTTATCCTCCTGCCTCAGCCTCCCAAGTGGCTGGGATGACAGGCGTGCACCAGGCTTAGCCAGAGATCCAGGGGGTTGCCAACTCCTATGTGGTAGGTCCCTTCTTGCTAGTAAAACATGCTGCAGCAGAAGGTGCCACCCCCTCTGGTAGGCCCTGCTGACCACCTCCGGCCTCTGTCACTCCCTGTGGTCAGCACTGACAGGCTTCAGACCTCCTGGTTTTGGTTATTCATTTAGGTGTCTGGCAGCCACCAGCTAGAACCTCTTCCTCCCCTCCACCCTATGGGCCCTGTTCCATTGTGAGCTCCTCAAGGTCCCACTCTGGGCCATGTGGGCAGAATAGCCTGGCCTGGAGCACTGCTGGCCAGACAGACACTGCCCCTGGTTCTGACGACCCTGAGTCAGCATGCTGTGCGAATCTGGTCAGGTCAGGTCCAGAGCCCTTGGAGGCTGCGCCCTGCCCCCGCCCACTCTTTCCAGCTTGAGGTTCTTTGAGCTGAGTTGCTCCTTCACGTGTCTATGCTTAGGGTCACAGGACGGTGCCATCGGGAAAGTCACTTCTGCCTTCCCTGCTCCCTTGCCCCAGGACCTCCAGCTGCCTCTGGAGACAGCCTCTTCCTAGTCTTCCTGAGTGCCATCTTTCTTGCCTAATTGGTCATGTTCCAAGCCCTCTTAGGACTTTATGAAGTCAGCCATGTACATCTTATCTGGTGCGTCTCCATAGCAACCAAAGGCCTGACTCTGGGGAGCTTAGGGAGGAGGAAAATAATCCAGCTAAAAATGTACATGGCCGTCAGTGGGCGGACTGCAGAGAAGGGGCTTCAAGCGCAGAGACAGCTCCCGGCACCCACCCTGGTCCCCTGCCCACCCAGGAAGTCAGAGTTGGAGGTTACCTTTGGAACAACAGAAGGGCCCAGCATCTTGTGATGCCTTCAAAGTTTGGCCGAGAGATCAGTGCAGTGGCACACAGTAGCCTTTCGGGGATCTGAGGCCTTCCCCATGCCCCACCACCCTGTCCCTTGTCCCCAGTGTGTGTGGGGTGAGGAGGATTGCAAGGCTGTGGTTTCACTTCCCACCCCCTTTGTGACGATTCCTGGTACTTCCTCTAGTTTTGGTTTTGTTGAGCTAAACTGCAAGGCCGTGCTTCCCGCCTCCCGGCCCAGACATCGGGGTCTTACATCCCTCAGCAACTGCTGTCCACCCGACCCTCTCCCTCCCGTGCCCCTCACCTGCCAGCATGGGCTTTGCTGGGTGCTTGGCTCTCGGGGCCCAGCAGTCCCCAGAGAAGTGCCCCACTGTCACAAGCTGAGGCCTCACGTTCTCAGTGCTCCTGGGGGTGCGGGGCAGCTCTGTGCTGCATGCCCCTGGCCTGTTTCCTTGACAGCCTTGCATCCACTTCAGGCGCGCCATCCTAAGTAGCCACGCTGGGGTAGTTTTCATGAACTTCCCCCCATTCATTGGAGAGAGAACTGAGGGCCCAGAGTCCCCCACATGAAACCACTGAAAAATCAGGTCTAGACTTGAGTCAGGCCTGCCTCTTGAAGGGAGGGGGAATCTGGAGCCTACAGGGCTGAAGTAGGGCCTGGTTGGGGACAGGTAGGTTTTGCATGAATAAAGGACATGGTCATTTGTCTGTGGCCATGCCAGAGCCTCTCTGCCTTGTGGCCAGGAGTGAGGAGCTGCTGCTGCTGCTGCTGCTGCTGCTGCTGCTGCTGCTGCTCCTCCTCCTCTCGCTTGCTGTGGTTGCTAGGTTCCTCCCGCCCGGGTCTGGTTAACCCTGCCCTGTGCTTCGTTTCTAGGGTCTGATGCTGAGTCAATTGGGCCACAAGAGCCTGGCCCAGAAGGTGCTGCGTGATGCTGTGGAGAGGCAGAGCACCTGCCACGAAGCATGGCAGGGCCTGGGCGAGGTGCTGCAGGACCAAGGCCAGAACGAGGCTGCCGTCGACTGCTTTCTCACTGCCCTGGAGCTGGAGTCCAGCAGCCCTGTGCTCCCCTTCTCCATCATCCCCAGAGAGCTGTGAGCCTCCATGCACACAGCAGGCATAGGGAGGGGGCAGGGGCAGGGGCGGGGGCGGGGGCGGACAGCTGCACTCAGGGGTGGGGCCTCAGGGAATAGATGATCAGTGAACACATCCACAGGCCGTGATGCCAGTTCTCCCCACCCCACCCACCCCTACCCGCTGCGGGGCCAACTGGGCCTGAGATCCCATCTAAAGCTGGGCAGACAAGATTTGCATCCCAAGCAAATGCCTTCCTCCCTGGAGACTGACACTGGTGTTGCTGAGCACAGGGGCCCTTTATAAAAAAGGTGTGTTTGGACCCAAGCCCTACCCTCAGCTTCCCTGACCCCCCCCCCTCCACACACCCCAGATTTCCTGTTTTTTGATGAACCAATCTTGACTTGGTATTGTTCCATAGAAATGAACCCGCTAGCTGTCCTCTCTATGGATGGGCCGGGCTTTTCCTGGTGCCTTGGGAGACAAACTGGCTTGAATCTAAGTGACTTTACAGAGCTGTGACATGACATGCTGGAGAACCTCGGACTCACTTCTCCCATCCAATATCAGGGCAGTGCAGGCTTGAAATCCATCCTTGGGCCTTGCCCAGGACATCCACAGCTTGAGGTCCCAGACACACAGAGGAAAGTGAGCTCCTGGGTTACACTGAATGAGCGTTGTTGGGTGCCCTGGGTTTCCTCTGTAGGGAGGTTTCCTAAGAGCTACGTGTGCTTTCTCTTCCACCACGTGCCTTTGGGGATCACGCCAGGCCAGGCCTCCTGAATACAGTTCCTAAAGTCTTCTGTTTTCACCACTCCCATCTCTCTGCAAACATTGCCAGCCCGTAGGCTCCATGGACCTTACCCCACTGGCCTCTAGGATAGGCCCTGGAATACAAAGCAAGGCTCTGACCTAGCCACTTCTAGTACCTTATGTACATACTCCCTACAGTACAGGTCCCCCTGGAGTGACATCAAAGTGACAATTTATAGCACTTACCCCAGTACACATCATCCACACAGCCGTTTGCTCCCAGATTCCCCACATAGGCTGCGGATGGAGGGAGGGACCTGACCTAGCTCCCCTTGCTGCCCCTGTGCTGTTTGTCAGGGTCCCGGCTGCTGGGCAGATGTCCCTCCATGGCTTGTCAGTCCACCACTCTGCTCTGGAACTTTAAAATGTGTAGGAAGGGGTTGAGAGCTGCCTGGTTTACCATGGACAGCCACAGCTCCCTTGACGGAGAAGACCATTGGAGCCTGGCACCATCCTGTACTGCCTTGACACTGCATGTCCCCAGGAAGCTTGCGTCTCCTGGCCACAGCCCCAGGCCAGAGGGAGGATATTCAATCCTTGATCTCTTGGTTGAAGGGTCTCTATGTATGTGTGTATATAAGTATAGATAGATATATGTGCTTGAGATCTATATTTTTTATGGAATTCTGTTAGAAAAATTAAAAAGCAAGCAGATAACTACTGTTGGTATGCCTTGAAGAAATGGTCAGTCCTGGCAGTGGAGAAACACCAAACGCATTGGGAATAAGCATTCCCTCTCTGGGAATGGGGGACAGCGCCCAGTATCTGACAGTGACCTTGGAAACTGAATAAAAGACCCTTGAAGGGGAAACAGGACTGTCTGGGCAGTGTGTTCCTTTATCTGGCATGCAGCACAATGGAGGAGAGGGCTGGAGTTGGAGCCTGGGAGGGTGGAGAGAAGGGTGAGGAGGAGTCCAGAGGGTCGCTTCCTCAATGGTCTTGAGCTCCAATAGGAGAGGCCTGTCAGGTGAGCAGGCACAAGGGGCCAGGGCCAGTGCTTGGGAGTGCTAGGAGCCAGAGGGGTCTAAGCCAGGGCTGCCCTGCCCACTGGAGGACCTCTGGGATTGGGGTGATTTGGGCCACATGCAGGTGGACCTGTCTGCTGAGAACCCACAGCAGTGCATCTGAAGCTCTATTACAAAACGTTAACCAGCTTCTCAAAGGATGGTGTCAGTCCTCAGGGAGGTTCCATTTTATCATGACCCTAAGGGATTGCCTCCTGCATCCCAATAATGTCTGGCACCCCCTCTCCCCTCTACCTCTGCCACCCCATACTTTGAGGGCAGCCATTATGTGATTTCCCCAGAGCCCTCTGCTGTCCCAGGTTCCTACTGCAGCCAGCCTCCGTGACATTGGTAGCCTAGGGAGGGAGGGCTTTTTCAGGAGCTCAACTGTTTGGGGCTTTTTCCCCCATTCAATTAGTGGTGGTGTTGCACACTGAACCCAGGCCCTTAAGAATGGCAAGCATGGGGTCTGGAGAGAGAGCTCTGAGGTTAAGAGCACTGACTGCTCTTCCACAGGACCTGGGTTCAAGCCCCAGTATCCACAAGGCAGCTCACGACCGTGACTCCAGTTCTGGGGATCTGACACCACAGGAATACATGCAGGCAGAGCACTAATGCTCATAAAAGATAAATGAAAGAGTGACCAGCATGCATGTGCCTTTTCCCACTGAGCAACATCCCCAGCCCCCTCCCCACGTTCTTTCAAGGGCAGGATCTCATATAGCCCGTGCTGGCCTGAAATCAGGATATAGCCAAGATGGCCTGAATTCTTGATCCTCTTGCCTCCTGATGCAAGGATAACAGGCATGCACCACTGTACCCAGCCCTCAGGACCAGTTGCCTTAGCTCTTCGATCTTCCTTAGACAGCACACAAACTTTAGTGACATTTGCTGTATTGCTTGTTACACACCTGAGCCTTTGACGTTCTGCCCTTTAAGCCTGTCATAGACACAATGGTGGCATCCACCAGTCTAGGAGAGGGGCTTAGAGGGAGGCTCAGCTTTCTGCTTGAGAAAGTATTTACAAGACATGGTTGGAGGGGTCAGGCAGTGGAGACTCGCTGAATCCAGGCATTTTCTGCCCCCCCATCCCCCACCCCACCCCAGCCCCATTCCAGTCCACAGACTGTGTGTTTCACAAGCCCTCATTAGAGAAAAAAGCCAACTTTCTGTCTAAACCCACTGGGCCTGTATGAGGGCTTAAGCATGGGGACAAGACTCGGGCTGCCTATGCTCCTTCACTCTGACCCTCTAACCATCTGCCACTTTCTAAGTCATAACCCACCCCCAAATCACACACACACACACACAACACACACACACACACACACACACACACACACACACACACGTGTCAATCCGTAGAAGAGAAAAATGAATGGAATTTCAGCTGCCACTACTCCAACTCTTCTTTTGGGGTACCAAAGTGCTCATTGTAGTATAAGCACCCTGACCCAGGACTCAGATATCACCACCATGCAAATACTTCCTGGCCTTGGGAAGCCTCCCGCTAAAGGAGCCTCCCATTTGCCCACCCTACCTGCACACTCTTCCTCCCCACGGCCTGAGCAGCACTGTGAGGAGGCCTGCCTCACAGTGCTGAGCTGAGGATCCTGGGGCTCTAGGGAGGTCCCTGGAAAGTCCCTGCTGTGCCCTGCCCTGCTAGGGAAGCTCTGGGACTGTCACCAAGTGCTTTGTGTTGTAAAGAAGACAGGTTCCCTGAAGGTAATGCCACAGGCAAGAGTTGCTCCTGGGAGCCCTAGCAGGTACCTGGGACTAAAGCAGCCATGACTTTCATCCCACCCTGAGAGAGACAGGACAGTGACACTGTAATTACCAACTGAGCTAGAACCTCTCTGTGTCCTCCACTGGCTGGGTGACCTTGAGCAAATTGCTTAACCTCTCTGTACCTGTTTTCTCATCTGCAAAATAACAGTGGAATAGGGCCCACTTTGCGGATTATGTAAGAACGTTTTTTGAGGCCCCCAGCCCCACTATCCCCTGCCCTACTCCTACAGCGCCATGCCACAGAGCAGTCTGTTCTTGGGCAAGAGGATCTGCTTAGTCCCACGTGTTGTATGGGTCACCCGGCATCCTATAGACAGGCTTCCCTTGGGGATGTGCATTGCCCTGATCCAGTCAGTGTGACAGAAGCCACA
This sequence comes from Cricetiscus sungorus, assembly GCA_030556225.1. Classification (NCBI taxonomy): domain Eukaryota; kingdom Metazoa; phylum Chordata; class Mammalia; order Rodentia; family Cricetidae; genus Cricetiscus; species Cricetiscus sungorus. Next base: position 35,285,653 of record JANBXA010000600.1, read on the forward strand.
GGCCTTGCTCAGTGGGTCCAGCGTGGATCCCTCTGGAGCAGACTGTAGGACACACCCACCTTCATCTTTGTCCTCCCTACCCGTCGAGTGTGGTGGGTTCTTCTCCTCCTAGGTCTTCTCTTGGGATGAAGATGACAATGACAAACCTAACATACATCCATGCCCAGCACTTGGCCACTTACATGACACTGGATTCACAGTCAACTCCCAATCACCCCCTTTGGTAATCCACAGCCTTGGTATGGGGAGGCCGTGTCCCAGAGAAAGATTGTCATGCCTTACCCACCCTTGCCTGAGAATACAGGGTATTCCTCTGTCCTCTGAAGACACAGAGCTCAAGGGTCCTGGGAACGGAGAGAAGCAATTTCTCACTGGCACGGCAGGAAAAAAATGGGCTCCTGGACACTGGCACCATAGGAGTCTTTTCTGATGGTGTCCTGTGGAGGCCACACCGTCCAGGGGGGTGTGAGCACCTAGGAGCGGCACCCATCACCACCACTACCAGTGTCACCAGGCTGGGGACAGGACAGAGATCAGTGCCACTCAGTCCCTCTGAAACCAGGACAGTAGTTCCTTAAGCGAAGATCACTCAGGGGCTGTGGGTTCCCCAAATACTAAAGGAGCTCACAAGATGCCGGGCAGCTGGGGGCATAAATAGACTACGGGAACGGTGTGTTGTTGGACGTGGGCCCATGTGCCGGTCCGTGGGCCAGCAGGTGGACTGCGTACACACGCATGTGGGGGAACCTATCCAGGTGCAGATTGTCATCATCCTTTTGTCCCCCACCTCTGACCATCCCACTCCCTCCCTCATTACTCCCTTAGACTTTGTCATTCATCACCTTCAAAGCCACTGTTTGGTTTTGAGCCGTCTGCGCTTAGCATGTGTGGAGGCTGTGGCCCTTCGCTCCTTCCCGCTTTGGGGCGCCTTTCAAACCAATGTTTGCTGTCTTACCTTTGACCTGATGCTCACAGCTAGTTTTGTTCATCCACCCGCTCTGTACTAGTGCTCTTTACAGCAGGGCTTCCTGGCGGCCAGGATCCCAGAATCCCTTTAGCCATCCCCTCTCCAGTCTGTTAATCAGTACAGTTCCTCTTCATCTACCTCTTACGGTTGTTGACATCAGCAGAGGTGGCAGAGATGACCTCCGTGTAACCAAGAGGTGAGGGAAGCACTGAAGCAGCAGAAGCCACGGTGGCGGGCACAGCGGAAAACGCTGCTGTAGGGGAACCGGGAGGTGGAAGCAGAGTGAGGGGCAGATTCCGACAAGGTGGAGCTCTTGGGTCTGGAGATGGCTGCCTGCTTTCAAGGGTACGTGAGGGCAGGAGCTCAGGCTCCGTTCCGACCCCTGTGCCTCTCCAGTTCCAGCAGCTCACCTGGCTTTTGAGGATCACTGCAGTGATGCATGAGCTTGGAGAGCTCCTGAGTGCCCAACGGGCACAGTAGACTGCAGATCACCCCTGTGGTGGTGCACAGACTTGGGGGCAGGGACTCTGTCCCCAAGAAAGAGATCATCTTTGTCTTATCTACTAGTGCTTAGTGTGCGAAGAACAGAGGGCCTGTGCATTCTCTCTCTCTCTCTCTCATTAAAAAAAAATTAATCTAGGACCTTGTACATGCTAGGCAAGTGCTGTACCACTGGGCTACCCTTAGCCCCTCACATGTATTTTGTGATAGGGTCTTAACTGAGTTTCCTAGGCTAGTCTTGAACCTGTAAGCATCCTGCCCAGCCTCCTGGGTGGCTGAAACTACAGACCTGTGCCGTAAGACCCAAATTCGTTATATGTTTCTCATACAGTTACACATCCTAGTCTATAAACTATGGTAGAAATGTGTACTGTCACTGTAGGACCTTCAACAGCACTGTCACCATCACAACCTCCGTCAGTGAGACACCATGACCATGGCAGCTCTTATAAAAGGAAACATTTAATTGGGTGGCTTATAGTTTCAGAGGTTTAGTCCATTATCATCATCAGGGCAGCACACAGGCAGACATGGTGCTGGAGAAGGAGCCGAGAGTTCTACATCTGGATCCACAGGCAGCAGGAAGAGAAAGTGACACTCACTGGGCCTGGCTTGACATCTGAAACTCAAAGCCAGCCCCTACTGACACACTTTCTCCAACAAGGCTACACCGCCTAATTGTGCCACTCCCTATGGGCCTACGGGGCCACTTTCATTCAGACCACCATGATGTGACGAGATACTTCAAGCTGCCACCTCCACTTCACTGAGTTGAGCCGTGCTTGAACTGTGAGCCAGAATTAAGCCTCTTTTTCCTTAAGTTGCTTTTCTCGGGGTACTTTTTACAACAACAGAAACATAAAAGACTCCCACCAAAACCTAACGGAGCCACCCTGCAGTAGGATCTGTAAAGACTCCCCAGGGGATTCTAATATTAGCAGCTCCAGTTAAGAACACCTCATACACCTGGTGGTGGTGATGCATGCCTTTAGTCCCAGCACTGGGAGGCAGAGGCAGGCAAATCTCTGTGAGTTCGAGACCAGACTTGTCTACAGCGCTAGCTCTAGTTCCAGGACAGGTTCCAAAACAATACAGAGAAACCCTGTCTCGAAAAATACATTAGAAAAAAAAAAAGCAGCTCATTCAAGCCAAAACAACCCTTAAAGCGAAGAATAGAGCTAGAGGATCACATGTTCCGATTTCAAAATTGCTACAAAGCTGTGGAAAGCAAAACAGCCAGTTATGGGCTTAGAGACAGACCTATAGGCTGGTAGATTAGAAATGACAGCCTACACCTGAAATAAACCCTCACATACATGGCCAAAAACATGGCAAAGATAACAAGACCATTCAACAGGAAAAGGACTGACGGCCCAACAAAGAGGGCTGGGAAAACTGGATACCCCTAGGAATAGGAATGGGGTGGGACTCCTGTCTAAAACCATACTCAAAGTTAAGTAAAAACAGGTCAAAACCTAAATGTAGGACCTGAAATATTAAAGTCCTAGAAGAAAACACAGGGGAAAGGCCTTAGAACACACATTCTGAAGACTTCCTGGGTGTGGGTACAAAGGCACAGGCAATAGAAAAAAAGACTATCATGAATATTTAAAAATCTTATAAAGAAGATATCAACAGTGTAAAAAGCACCTCATAGGAGGAGAAAATATTTGAAAACTGTATTGTTTCTGTTAAGATACTACAACCTACTGGGCAGTGGTGGGTGCATACCTTTAATCCCAACACTTGAGAGACTGAGGGAGTGTTAATCCCACCAACTGAGATTAAGCCAAATTTGAAGCAAGCTTTAATTAAATACTGGCTAGGTGGATGGGCTCTGGCCGGGTTCATATCCAGGTTCCTGGGAAATGGCCCAAAAATCAAGTATGGCAAATGTTTAAGAAGGAAAACCCATAATTCATTACATTTCCCATCATGTCCAATCAGGCTAAAGCACACATCCTGACCCGCCCCCTGCCCGTGAACCTCCCACGCCCATACGTGATCAAGCACATCCAGTGCAGATGGGTCAAACAAACTGGTTTAGGGGAGTGAAAACGTGGGGCTTCTTTTCTCTCAAACAATAGCCTGCAGCATTTCAGGTACTGTCTGCCCTTGGGCAAGGGGCTAGCAGATCAGAGGCATCTTTGCTTCTTGGGTCTCTAAGGCATAGTAATTAAAATTTAAGGTAACTGGCTCTCTCAGCAGGCGAATCTCTGTGAGTTCAAGGCCAGCTTGGTCTACAATGCCAGTTCCAGGACAGCCAAGGCTACACAGAGGAAAAACAAAACAAAACAAACAAAAGAAAGAGGCTACAATCCAGGGCCTGGGTATACAGGTTAGTGGTAAATCTCCTGCCTGAGATGCATAAGGCCTAGAAGCAGACTATCAAGGAATTCTAAAACACAGTGATAACCCCGAACCTGTGGCTTCCTTTAAAAACAGGCAGAGGATTTCTCCAGAGTTCTCTGCAAGATTTGCTAATGGCCAATAAGTCTATGAAAAGATGCTCAACATCACTAATGATTACTAGGAATGAAAATCACAGCTATATAATAGGTGCCCCCTCACACCCATTAGGGTGGCTACTACCAAAACATAAATTGTTTTGGTGAGTATATGGAAACCGTAAACTCTTATGCACTCTTGGTGGGAACATGAGATGGTTCCACCACTGTGGCAAACAGTAGGGTGGTTTCTCAAAAAAAATTAAAAATAGGATTACTCTGTGATCCTCAAGTCTACTGGGATTCCCCCCAAATAATTGAAAGCTGAGTCCCAAAGGGAGATATTTATACATTCATGTTCATAGCAGCATTGTTCACAAAAAGCTAAAATCATGGAAGGAATCATGTCCATTGACAGATTACTAGATAAGCTAAGCACACACACACACACACACACACACACACACACACAAACACTGCCACAGGCAAGATGAAGCTGGAGACAGGCTGGTCACTCAGGCAGCCTGTGGTCCTTAGCCTCAATGTTTATGCCTGTCACATAGCCACTGGAGTGGAAGGAGTTATGCCTGTGGGTCCAGGGAGTGGTGACAGGACAGGGGTGGGAAAGTGAGAAAGGCTGCCCACTTCGGTGCTGTGACTTTTGACATCTTCTGCTTAACGAAGAGGAAAGGTCACATGAACATAGCATGAGGCAATTGCAGCCAAGATATATCCCCTTTGGTTGGAGCCAAATTCACAGAGAGGCTAGAGGGGTGGAGGTGGGGAGGAGAGAGCTGCTCAGGGGAACCAGGGCAGGCACCTAGGGAAGCTACTGGAGGAGGGGGGGGCAGAGTTACTTACTAAAAGCCCCAAAGGAAGACCCTTGGGGATTTAAGAAGGGTTCAGATGGGTGGGGAACAGACCAGGGAGGTCTGTAGTCCCTGAGATTTATAGTGCTCTGTGGAGAGTCTCCTAAATCAGACTTCTCAGACAGCTGATGAGCAGGATGTTCTTAGGGGCTAAGTATCAATGTCCCAATCGCCCCCCCTGTGTGTGTGTGTGTGTGTGTGTGTGTGTGTGTGTGTTTTGAGGCAGGGTTTCTCTGTATAACAGTCCTGGCTGTCCTGGAACTTGCTTTCCACTAAGATCCACCTGCCTCTGCCTCTGAGTGTTAGGATTAAAGGTGTACACCACTACCCAGCACAATGTTCCAATCTCATAGCCATACTCAATGTCTTTTTTCCCCACCAAGACAAGGTTTTACTGTGTAGCCCTGGCTGTCCTGAAACTCACTCTGTAGGCCAGGTTAACCTTAAACCTTATAAGATAATCTGCCTGCCTCTGCCTTCTGCCTGTTTTTGTTGCTTTTCTGTTTTTCACCATACTCAATGTCAAACTAGATCTATCCTTTTCTTTCTTCATCTTGGAACTGTAATGCAGGGATTTTGGCCCATTTAGAGAAACTTGAGATTCCTGGATGGTGCTGGCCATGACTTTGATTCCAGCACTCAGAAGGCAGAGGCAGGTGGAGCTCTGAGTTCAAGGCCAGCCTGCTCTACAGAGTGAGTTCCAAGACAGCCAGGACTGCACAGAGAAACCCTGTCATGAAAACAACAAACTTGAGTCTCTCTGCCCTTCCACTATACTCTGATCAAAACAGGCAAGGACTCTGACATTCCACACGCCCAGGATGGTTTTGCAGGTGGGAGGGGAGTGTCTTCCCCAAAGGTGAAGACAGAAAGAGTATGTGTTATAAGGGCTTCTAAATCCTTAGGGGTGGAGTGTGTGTGTACTTTTTTCCACCCTTTAAATGTAACAAAGCAAAAACATTTTTTAGTTTTGTTAATTTTTAGAGTATTTGCCAAACTCCAGGCTGTTCTTCCCCTCTGAGCCCTACTGTCCTTTACAGGATCTGTCTGGTGATCCTCCTGGGCCAGGGAAAGAACTTTCTGGCATGCAGGCTCACTGTCCTGTTGTCTGATAACTGCGCCCCCTCCCACGCCCTTTCCCCATTCACTTTCTCAGAGCCAGACTTCCTCTGCTCCTTCCCTCAACTTGTGTTTATCCCTGCCTTGGGCCTTTGCCCAGATGGATGGCGGTCCTTCCCCCTGCCCAGCTCCCCCTTTCCTCCCTGCTCATCTCAGCCTCCAGGGTCCCAAGGGTGTTGGCCAGGCTTCCTGTTTGGGGCTTGATTCTCCTGCCTTCTCCCTCCACCAAACACATGTGGCAGGTCACAGCCCTATTCTGGGTACTGGCAGTGATCTGGCATCTTTCAAAGGTTAGAGTTGGTCTTCCCGTTAGAGCTGTCACCTGCATGAGGACATTCTTAGAGCCTCAGACCTCAGAGATCTGGAGCTTCTTGGCATAGCTCCTAGACTTCATCTCGGGCCTGGATTCCCTTATTACCCTGCCAAATTCAATCCCATGATCCTTCATCTCTGTTCCAAGCCCCTCAACACCGGCACAGCACCCAACACATAGAAGAAATTCAAGATTTCCATTGATTTGGAATCAGAAACCTAAGTCACAGGCACTTAATGAGGATATATACACTAATTGATTTTGCTATTGCATGCAAACATAAACATAGATGTCATGTTATATGTTATATATATACATACAAATGTATACATATATATATGGAACACCTATGAAATTGGTACAGCTTATGCTTCTAGAGCAATGATGAAAAAACATGAGATTAAATCAAGTACAAGAGAAAGATGCAATCAAAAGTGAACATGAGGTGCCTGAGTTCCCGTAGGTGTAACATAGTCTACTGGGGTATGTGTATGTGTGTGATACTTGTACATGTGTGTACACCAGTGTGCACAGACACACAGGCCCATGCTGCATGTGAGGCCATAGGTCAACTCTTTCGAGTGTCCCCTGCTATCATTTCCATGATAGTTTTTGAGACAGTGTTTCTCACTTAGTCTGGAGGCGGTGAACCCTGGGATCTTCCTGTCCCTGTCTCTTGCCCCCTCTGTCCCAACACTAGGGTTATATGCATACTGTCATGCTCAGCTTCTATGTGGCTTCTAGCACTTTAACCTACTGAGCCATCTCCCTATCCCATAATATACTGTTTTACTGTAGACTTGCTTTTTTCTTTTGCAAGTAAAAGGCACACACTCTAAACTAATGACAATGAGCCAGGCTGAGGCTTGATGATAAAACACATGCTTATCATACCCAAGGCCCTGGGTGTGACTCCCAGCACACACGCACGCACGCACGCACACGCACACACACATACACACACTCACACACACAGATTAAACAAATAGAAGCTGAGCAATGGTGGCGCATGCCTTTAATCCCAGCACTTGGGAGGCAGAAGCAGGCGGATCTCTGTGAGTTCGAGACCAGTCTGGTCTACAAGAGCTGTTCCAGGACAGCCTCCAAAGCCACAGAGAAACCCTGTCTCAAAAAACCAAAAAAAAAAAAAAAAAGACACCTGGCAAGAGAAGAGGGCAAAGCCATGTACGATGATTAAGCCAGTAATAGAGCCACCTATTATCAAGTATTTTGCTCTTTACAGTAACTATAGTGTATCTGTGGCTAAAATTCCTTCCTGCCTCTTCCTACGGTCCCCTGACAAACTAAGGTATAATGTAAAGTTTACACTGGGAAACCAGCAAGTTTATTAGGCTCACTTATGGAGTAATGGGTGAGGACTTACGAACAGAGGGGAACACAAGTGGCCTTAAGGCAGCCACGTTGGAAAGCCTTCCACCAGCGTGGATGATTGCCCCACGCGTGGCTTCCTCCCTACTCCTTCCCAGCCCACACACCTGGAGCTCCACACTGAGGCCATGACCAACCAAGACAGGCTTGCATGTAGCTGGCTGGATGGCATGGCTGGATACCCAGGTGACCTATGACCAGGCCCCTCCTTCTGAGGGGACATCAACAGTCAACAAGCAGATGGTGAAGGTGACAGTTTGTCCAGAATAGTCCTGTAGAACAGCACCAAACTAACACACAACAGACAGGCTGATGGCTGTGTTCACGTTGATGGCACCGTGAACTTGTACTACCTTATCCTACAATGCCATCAGGCAATGGAGGTTTTTTTTGTATTGCCCAGAGACCACTGTCATACATGACCAGGATGTCACCTGCTGTGTGACCCTATACATGGTTGAGTCAAACTTTTCACAGAGTTGAAAAAGAGAAAAATGCCACCTTTTGGGAGCCTGCCAAGTCTACCTGTGGTTTGATGCAACTGACCCATAGAAGCCTTCAAGGGGATCTGGGGATCTGGAGATCTTCCGACATCAGCGTGGTGGAGAAAGCCACACAGCACCTAGCCTGGACACATCCACCATGCATACTGCTTCAAGGCACGGCCTGGGCCAGTCTCTGAGGCAGGTGTCTGTCCTCTTAGACTAAGCAGAGTAACCTACAGGATGGTTACCCAGGCCGCTGATCCAGGGTCCAACCCCACAAGAAACAGGCAAGATCTTTCTAGTCCTAAGAACTTGCTGAAGCTCAAAGTAGCTTGGCACCAATATTGCTTTATTTTACAAGCCAATTGTGTTATTGAAGAAGAGGCTGTGTTCTCTACCCATTTTGGCGATGGTTGGGGACTGCTTAGGGTACTGTCTCGAAGCCGTGTATGCTCCTGGACCCGGTGTTTTCTGAAACAGACAAAAAAAAAAAAAAAAAAAAAAAAACATACACACACAAAAGATGGGACCTGGTGAGACTCGCAGTCTAAGGTCTGGGTCCAGCTGCTGGATGAGATGTGGGTGACCCATCCCTTGCAGAGAGAGAGAGGGAGAGGGGGGAGAGAGAGAGAGAGAGAGAGAGAGAGAGAGAGAGAGAGAGAGAGAGAGAGAGAGAGAGGAGTGGTGTGTCTTGGGAACCAAGGGAGTCCTGTTGGAATCACTGTGAGGCTTGGAGGTGCCAGGACAAGGGCAGGAAGGCCGGTGACCGCTGACACCCGCTGGGGGTAAGGGCAGGGCCACAATCTCTAAGAGTGATTTCTCCCAGTGACACTGGCCCAGGCAGTCCCTTATCACAGCAGATGTCATCTTCCTCCCGACTACTGTCCCTGGGCTAGCAGCAAGTGGCTGGAGAGACTGGATTCTGCAACTACATATCTTACGTCAAAAGCCCAAATTGCTTCCCATGTTGCCATCGCTGGCAGTATGGTAATGTGAGGTGCATCTTAACCCCCTCTGTGGACTCCATGAGCTCCCATAACTGGTTACTTTTAATTGTGTGTATGTGTGAGGGCATGCACACATGCGTCCTCTGCAAGAAGCAGCAAGGGCTCTTAGCCTGAGCCATCTCTCCAGCACACACACATATGCATGCTCTCTCCTCTCCCCTCTCCCCTCTCCCCTCTCCCCTCTCCCTCCCTCCCTCCCTCTCCTCCTCCTTATTCCCTCCCTCGTCCCTCCCTCCCTTCCTCCCTCCCTCCCTCTCTCTCTGCCTCATACCCAGTATGGCCCCAAACCACCCATTTGAACAATGGTTTCTCCTGGTGGGGGGGGGCATAAGGCTCCCAGCAGTCCTGCCCTTTCTTGCTGGTCATCCTCTCTCTTTGGGAGGCAGTGGGTGGAAACGCATCACCCCTGAGCATGGAACAGAGCAGTCGGCATGACGTCAGGTGCCTACCAAGCTGCTTTCTAAAGGCAGGATGTTTGCTTGGCCAAAAGCAAAGGAGCGGGCTGGAAATCTAATCAAGTCCTGGCCACATGTCAAGGGAAGCGGAAGCCTTTATTAGTGCTAATTATGGGAATGCAGTGAGACAGAGTGAGCAGTCCTGAAGGGCAGGCCCAACGGACAGGAGGTCGGGGGAGAGGTACACACACAAAGCCACCCTGACAGTTGTGGCTCTGTCACCTTGTCATCCTACTGGATGACAGCTCTAGTTTCACTGTCGCCTGGTGACAACCACCCCAGACACCAGCCCCTACTCAGTGGTTACTGCACTTTCTAGGAATTTGTCCGGATTTCTTGGGAGTTCGGTTATGAGAAAGGGCTGACCTACAGACCCAGTCAGATGTCTGTTTTGGATAGTGCCGATTCCACTAAAGTATGAAAGTTCTCCCGCCACTTGTCCATCTGTCTGTGATTACGCTGACTGTCTGCATCACTTCTCCAAACATCGGTCCCTCTACCAGTTGCGCAGCCCTCTGCAGTCAACACTCAGAAGGCACCAACCCTTGCCTTAAAGTCACCTACTCAGCCCAGGTTTCATGGGCCCATAAATGAGAGACAGGGCCCAGCTTTGGGGGTGACTACCCAGCTCAAAGCCCCTCTCCTCAGCCTGGAGGATACCTAAGTAAAGAATTAGATCAGCTGGTAAAGGGTGAGCCTGGGTGCCTATGGGCAGTTGATGCTGATGGACTCCTAATTTGCTGAGATCCAAAAGTTTACTCTTGGCTGTCCCCTTAAAGTCCATAAGCCATAATACGGCAAACATCCTAACTCTGGCTAACAGACATTTCATTTACAGGAAGAGGAAAGAGTCTGCCCACTCCTGTGAGGAGGGCCTCATGGATTATGCCCATCTCTCAGATCAGCCATTGGCAAACGGTGAATTGGTCCTCTATACAGATGAAGTTGTCAAAGAGGAGAGCCAATGTTCAGGATGTGCAATAGTCACTAGCTTCGATGTTCAGGATGTGCAATAGTCACTAGCTTCGGGTGCCTGAATCAAGACCAATACCTAGAGACTAAAGCACTCAGTTAACAGAGCCCATAGCTCTCACTCAGGCTCTAGAAACAGAGTTAATATTTACATGGACTCCAAACATGCCTTCCTTGTCTTGCATGCCCATGACAATATTTGGAAGCAAAGAGGCTTCCCAAGTACAGCTGAGAATTTCCCAAGAAATTCTCCGGCTTCTGGATGTGGTCTGTTTACCCACCCAAGTGGCTTAAAATACGTGAAACATTAGTGAAATGAATGGACAGTGAATTAGTGAAATGGACAGTAATCCATTGTCCTGAGCATCAGGGAGGGGATGACCCAATACCAAAGGGAGGTAGGATGGCCGATTTTGAGGCTGAGAGAGCTGCACTGGGAGATCTAAAAAGCCTCGTCCTCAGAGGAGGGTCTGTGCTCCCTCTGAGAGACCCGAGTATCCTTCCGAGGAAATGACCTTTGCCTCTATAACAGGGTGGCATCTAGAACCTGGAGGGTGGTGCTGATTAACATCCAAAAGACCAACTGTCCTTGCCATTGGCTCTACAATAGGATGTCTTGGAGTCCCTACATCAGATCCATCACCTGGAACAGGAGAACACACTTATTTTGAGGAAAAACAGTAAGTTTCTAGGATAAGGCTTGAGTGAGACAATCCAGCAGGCGGTACAAGGTGTGGAATGCGTCAGGGAAGTAATCCCTTCAACAGATACCTGCAGCCTCCAGTACCCAGAGACAGAGCATTTACCCTGGGAAAGGCTGACAAGCACATTCCTTCCTGCCCAGTGTGCCTAACTCCAAACATCTCCCAGCCTTGGTAGATGCTGTCACAGGAAGGACAGAGGCTTTCCCATGTAAAACAGAAAAGGTCACAGTATTATTTTCTGAAATAATTCCCAGGCTTTGCCTACCTTCACTGATATGCCTTTAAGTCAGACATAACTCAAGATCTAGCCAAAGCCTTGGGAATTCAATACAACACACACGCACACACACACACACAGTGTCTCTCCAGATACTTACTGAACCAACAGGCAAGAATCGGGGGACCTTAGATCGAAAACAAGAAGTAATGGAACCTGCTGAGGGTGCTTTCAAGTTATATTCACCTGGTCCAGGGCCTTCATGCTGAAAAACATTTTATAAAAAGAGAGGAGAAAGAGACTTCATTTCACTAATGTTTCACGTATTTTAAGGCATTATTTGCCTTCTACAAATAAACATATAATCAACGATGTGCTAGAAAGTTCCTAGATCAGGGATCTTATATGGGTGTGACCTAAAAGAAACTGAGTAGTACCCATGCTATCTGCCTTAGCTGCCCCAGGTATAACCATGAGAGAAGGGGAGAGACTGAGCAACCTGGCAGGGGTGGGGTGGGGTGGGGTGGGGTGTGTGGCTTAGTTAGGGTTACTATTGCTGTGATGAAACACCATGACCCAAAGCAAGTTGTGGGAGGAAAGGACTTGTTTGGCTTACACTTCCATATCACCATTCATCATTGAAGACTGAAGGAAGTCAGGACAGGAACTCAAGCAGGGCAGTATCCTGGAGGCAGGAGCTGATGCAGACAGAGGCCATGGAGGGTGCTGCTTTCTGGCTTGCTCAGTCTGCTTTCTTACAGAACCCAGGACCACCTGCCCAAGGATGGCCTCACCCACAATGGGCTAGGCCCTCCCCCATCAATCACTAATTAAGAAAATGCCTTACAGCCGGATCTTATAGAGGCCTTTTCTCAGTTGAGGTTCCCTCCTTTTGGATGATTCTAGCTTGTGTCAAGTCGAACTAAACTAGCCAACACAGTGTGTTTCTCCTCATCCCTGCTGGGATCCCCAGTGCCTGCAGGCTCCTGTCCCGTGCTCAGTACCCCTTGCATCCGAATGCCTCCAGCCAGCCTGTCCTGCTTGTTGGTCTGAGTGTTACTTGTGAGTTGCTGATCTGATGCTGGCCTTAGAAAGCATACTGACTTTCCTATAAAGGTAGGTAATTATCTGTCACTTTGAGTCTGATAACAGTAGTCCCAACAATTCACTGGTGCAAGGACAATGCTGTTGGGGGAACATAAATGGAAACTAAAAATAACAAAACAAACAAACAACAACAACAAAAACAGCAAACACTCAAGAGGAAAATGAACACAGGACAATTCACGAAGGAGGAAATGCAAATATTCAGTGAGAAAACTCACTCATAACTGGATAACTTCCAACTAAAACAGATAAAGGTGGTATTCTCCCCAAATGAAATAGAGGACTGGTGCTGGATGTCTTAAGAGTTCCCACTGCTGTGAAGAGACACAGTGACCACAGCAACGCTTATAAAGGAAAGCATTGAATTGCGGCTGGCTTACAGTTTCGGAGGCTCAGTCCATTATCATCTTGGCGGCACACAGGTAGACGTGGTGCCGTAGCTAAGAGTCCTCACATCTCGACTCAGAGACAACAGGAAGTCGACTGAGTGAAGCTTGAGGAGAGAGTTCAAAGCCCGCCCCCACAGTGACACACTTCCTCTAACAAGACCACACCTACTCTAACAAGGCCACGTCCACTCCGACAAGGCCACACCTTCGAACAGTGCCGCTCTGAGGGCCGGTTTTTTTGTTTTGTTTTGTTTTGTTTTCAATCCACCACAGCGGTGTTCAAGGATAGAGAGCTCTTACGTAGCTTGTGTTCTACAAAAGAAGGAATTGAAAAGGAGAGAGGATGGGTGTGGATGGGTGTAGAGAAGCGAGGAGGGGAGGAAGAAAATGGCCTAAAGCTTAGCAAGCATGGGCGCTCCTCTGGGACAGTGGCAGAAGTATAATTTGATCAAAGTTTCTGCACTGGGCTGGCAAGACCTGAAACGGTTTTAAAATGCACACCCTAGTTCGGAGGTGGGGAGAAAGAGAGGCAAAGAGGCAGCTGGGGTGGGAGGTGCAGGAATCTCTCTCCTGTTTTTCAAATAGCTAGTGCTTGTTGCTAGGGTGGGTGGAGCAGGATAAAAACCAGAAATGATTCTTTCTGGCAGAATGTCTTGGCTCTGCTCCTAAAACAAATAAAGGGATGGCTTGGAGATGGGAGAGGAAAGAAGGTGGGGAAATGTCCAGGAGGAGCAAATCATTGTTGAGTGGGCAGAGGAGGACCCTCTGTAATATTTGGCCTCATATGTCCAGGTGTGAATGCTTTTGGGTTTGTGATACTAGGTGAGCATCCTACCACAGACCTATCTCCCCAACCCATATGCTGTGTTTTCACAATATGGAGTTAAAAACAGTATAAAGGGGCTGTAGGGGAGGCTCAATGGTTAGTTCATACTGCAAAGAGAAGAGGGAGGAGGGAGAAGAGGAAAATAAAACAATAGTTGTAGAGAGCCGCTGGCTTCCGCCTTACACCTTCCCGCTGGTGAAGGCTCTCTGGCTAAACAAGCCCTTAATTGGTTAAGTCTGTTCATCCTGTCTGCTTCCGCATTAGAGTAGCCTATCTGCAGGGACCACGTGGCTCACTGGGGTTGGTTAGCTCAAGGGTATTTAAGCCTGTGCAGGGGTCCCCCGGCTCTCGCACTCTCTCTCCACCCCCCCTCCTCTCTCTCTCTCGCGGGCCAGAAGCAACATGTTTCAAGGATCCTGATTAAAACTGCATGAAGAAGATCTACCCGGAGTCACGTCTTCCTTGCTGTCGAGGGCAGACGCTACAAACAGTAAGGGGGGGAAAAGTTCCTACTGCTGGTGCAGAAGACCCAGGTTGGGTTCCCAGCATCAACACAGGGGTTAAGAACTGCCTATAATTCCAGTTTCAGCAGATCTGATGCCTTCTACTGGTCTCTGAGGGTACCTGTACTCATATGTGCACAGATACACACATACATACATAACTTTTAAAAGATAAAAATAAGTCTTTTAGAAAATGTGTATTCCTTTGACCTAACCATTCCATGCCTAGGCATTCATCCTGATAAAGAATGTGAATTGCATAAATATCTAGCTACAGATGTCCACAGTGACATTGCTCCTTAAAAGCAAAAAATTAGAAATAAACTAAGTGGCCCGTGATGTGTTCCTGGCTAAGTAATTTGAGTCGGTGTTGTTATGGCTATAAAACAGCTTTTTGTATGTCTTGGTTTTCAAGACAGGATCCTGATATGTAGACCATACTTGTTTTTAACTCACAACTCTCCGCTGGCCTCTGAGTGCTGAGCATGGGTTACCATGTCCAGTGTGTACGTTTTCTAGTCCCAGGAAGGAGGGCATCATTCTTGGAATCACTGATATGACAGGCCAAACTGTGAAGTGAGCCGAACTGGCTCCTATTCCATCCCCCATTTCCAAGAGCCCATTTACTACATTATCTTCAGGTTGAGGGTGTATCAAGTATTAAACAGATGTGAACAGATGTTATGCTTGATCTTAGCTGAAAGGTTTCTCAAGACAGGGTTTTATTGCATAGCCCTGGATGTCCTAGCACTCACTCCACAGACCAGGCTGGTCCTGAACACCAAAAACACTCTCAAAGTATGACAAAGTATAGCTAGTAGGTAGATAAGTGAATATGGAAATCATGTAAAGGAAAGGAAGGAACGGGACAGCTAAGTGCACAAGGTCAGAGCACAGATGTGCCCGGGCACAGAGTCTGCTCTTAAGTAGGACTCTTGCAGATGGCCCCCAGGGATTTGGTAGAACAAGTCCCTGGACCACAGATCCTCAAGAGATTTATGAGCAAGGCTCCCGTGCAGCTGGTGGGTGCAACAGCTATGCAATTAGGTCTGCCACTCTCAATTATCCTGCCCTGGGAGTGGCCTGTTGCTAATAGCGGGGGACAAGTCTGATCACCAAGGGACAGGTGATGGAAGCAGTCCCTTTAATAAATGTATCATTTTAATAAATCACAGCCGAGATAAAAGCGCTAATGTCTCAAATGACACACACACACACGTGACAGAGGTCATCTTTGGAGAGAAGGTGTCTACATGGTGTCAACTCTACCTGAACCTGCATGGGAGGACTGTGAACCAAGAAGTAAATCCTGTGAGAACTGGGCAGAGGCCGTTTCTTCAGCCTTCTCTTTATCCGGCAGTGACTGTGGAGATCTTCACGCCAGGTGAGTAGCCAGCCAGCGAAGATGATGCTGAGTGTGGCATCCACTCCGCACCTAGAGCCCTGCCTTTGGCATGAACCGTGATGCTGCATCCTGCCCGCATTTCCCTATGCCTAAGTGATGTTCTTTCTGAGTTGCCAAGTCAGGAACCCCTTGAGGGTCTGAGTGTGAACCCCAGTGATACACTGCTGTGTTCCTGTTGTCATCTTGCAGCTGCCCTGCATGGGCCGTCATCGGAATCACAAGGCGTGAAACTGGAAGAGAGTACTGCCACATGTGACAGATGGAATCTTCCAGTGGAAACATTAGGGAAGAGGATGTAGTCCCAAAAGCATATTCCAAAGCCATAGGAATGCCATGGAAAGCCATAACTGTAGCTGGTGAGACTTGCAACAGCACTGTCGACACTTGGGCCTGGAGGAGGGCAGAACTGCCACCTGGTTTGCAATCCTTCTGCGGGGTGGTGGGGGCAGCATTCTAGCCTCACCCCCCAATGATGACAGCATCATCTTTCCCCTTTGGCTTTTAAAGAGGGTAACATTTACCAGCTGGAGATGTGGAAGTTACACAGGTGAGTGAAGTATGATCTGGACGGAGCTTGGAAGGGCTTCTGCATGGGGGAAGGACACAGAGCAGGCAGAGCTGAGTACACCAGCAAAGAATGAACAAAGCTCCGACACAGGCTGGCTGGTGCCTAGGGTGGGCCCAGCTAGCAGCCAGGCCCTGGCATCCCTGGGAAGTGCTGCCAACTGGGCTACAGCAGGAAACCAAAGGCAGGGGCCACCATCTTGTTGCAAAAGACTCAGAATGCAGGGGCTTTGTAGCTTTTTCTGGAGTAGTAAAACCCTGAAGTTTGACTTACTGATTTGACTTGGGACGGCCAGTGACACTCCCAGCCTCCCCCTCTCGGTTAAGAGGATGAGACAGCTGCATCTGCCTTCGGAGGCTTCTTGACAAGAATAATGAGAGCTGCAAGGTCCAGTACCTGGTACCTGTGTGGCAGGCAGGCATCATGTCCCAGCTTATGCAGCCAAAGAATTCATGTTGTACTTGATTGTGCTGAGCAGTGTGTGCTATCTCCACCCACACCTCCAGCATTTTTAAGTTCTATAAATTCAGAATTCCCAGGACCTCAGAATATGACTTTACTTAGACATGGGATGCAATTCATTGAGGTCTCGTACTCATGGTGAATGCATGCTCAGTGTGGCTGGTGTCCCTTTGTTAAAAATGGGACATTTGGGGCTGGAGAGATGGCTCAGCCATTAAAGGCTAGACTCACAACCAAAAATAAAAATGGGACATTTGAACACACACATATATACACACTACACATGCACAGAGAGAGAGAGCGAGAGAGAGCGAGAGAGAGAGAGAGAGAGAGAGAACACCACATGAAGACAAAAGGAGAGAAAGATTTATAATATAAGGAATACCAAAACATTCCAACAAGCCCCACAGCTACAAAACATAGAGTGTAGGCCTTCACAACACTCAGAAGAAATCAGCAGAGTGACAACTTGACCGGGAACTTCTCAAACCCATTGCACCGAGTATAACAAACTCCCAGTTTGGCATACTTTGTCATCCTCTTTTGTTTTGTTTTGTTTTGTTTTTAAACAGCATCCAAGAAAACAAATACATGAGTGTTTCTCTAGTTGCATCATTCAACCAACATACCATGTACCAGGCAACAGGCTAGAACCCTGGAATGTAGCTGGAAATGACCAGCTTGGCTTGGGGGCATTAGATCAATTTTGAATTGAGCATATGTGTACCCAGAATAAAATTTTGATCTCCGGACCTCTTGGGCATCTAGGTGCAACCACATGAGTTACATCAGGCTGAGGAGTGAGGAGTAGCAGAGATGTATAGTTTCGGGGACCCTCCTTTAGCGGGTAACAGATGCGATGCTCCCTGCCCTTACCCCCACCAGCTGACCCCATATCCTCTGCTCTCTATGGCTAAGAAAACAGCAGGCATGCTGAGCAGAGCAGTGCAGAGGAGGGGGCTGGCCTGAACCGCTCACAGAAACAAATCCATGCCTTCTTAATCCACTGCAATTGTAAACCATTGTTCTAGGCAAGCAGTGGTATCGCACACCCTTCCTCCCAGCACTCGGGAGGCAGAGGCAGGGGGATCTCTATGAGTTCAAGGCCAGCCTGGTCTACAAAGTGAGTTCCAGGACAGCAAGGGCTACACAGAGAAACCCTGTCTCAAAAACAAACAAATGAACAACAACAAACCCTGTTTCTGTTGTGAGGACTGAATTCTAGGTGGCAAGAAAGATACACATTTCTCATTTTCATTGCTTACATTTTAGTGGGGAACATCTCCCTCCACCAGAAAAAATATTATAAAATATTATAGACAGTGTATATGTCACCCCAAGGGATGGCCATGGTGTGAGAGGATACACTGATATGGTCCCAGGGTCCCCAAGAAGCCCCTTGAAGAGCTATATCTGAGCTGGGCTAGACAGAGAGAAGAGGGACCATTTGCAAAGTAAGACAGCTGCAGGAAAGGTTGGCACAGGAAGCAGTGACAGGGACGGTCAAGGCAGGCCAAAAAGGACAAGTAGAGAGAGCACACTGTTCATTTCAACTCTGTTGGGATAACTGCTGCATCAGAAAAGCAAATGAAAATAGTAACTGGTCTGTGCTAATCTAACTCACGGAAAAGTCCAAAAACACCAGACAATTATCAGGCCTGGGAGAGCTCAGAGCATTGTGTAGGAACACTGACCACAGGATGCTGCGACTGCTTCAGTCAAAGTACCAGCTTAAGAATGAAAGAGAAACAACAAAACAAGCTGTAGGGGAAAGGAATGTACAGGCTGGAGAGCTGGCTTGGCAGTAAGAGTGCTTGCCACACAATCATGAGGATTAGGGTTCAGACTCCCAAGGCCCAAATAAATACTGGTGGGTGTGGCAGCCTGCCTGTCTTTCCAGCTTCCAAGAGCAAATGGGACCCCAGAAGACACTGGCTGATGAGAGCAGCTATACTGAAGAGCTCTGGGTTTGGTTGAGTGGATTGTACCTCATTGGATACAATGGAAGAATGATCAAGGGAAATTCTTGTCATCTATCTCAGACCTCCACATTGCACACACATCCAAACATGTGCACTCAGACACACACACTCACACACATACACACACATTCACACACACATACACACACTCACACACATGCAAACAGACACTCACACATACAAATACACACTCACATGCAAACACACACTCACACACATATACACATTCATATACATCCAAGCACACACTCACACACACATACACACAATCACATACATGCAAACACATACATACATACACACACATTCACATACATCCAAACACACACTCACACACACTCACACACATGCAAGCACACATATATACACACACTCACACACATTCACACATACATACAATCACATACATGCAAACACATACACACATACACACACATTCACATACATCCAAACACACACTCACACACACTCACACACATGCAAGCACACATATACACACACTCACACACATTCACACATGTACACACTCACACACATGCAAACACATGCTCACACACATGCAAACACACACTCACACACATGCAAACATACACACACTCACACACATTCACATACACATACACACACTCACATGAACACACTCACACACACACATACACATTCATATACTTCCAAACACACTCACACACACACTCACACACATGCAAACACACACACACACATGCAGACACATACAGACACACACATGCAAGCACACACATACACACACACATTCACACACACATGCACACACTCACACATGTAAACACATACACACATGCAAACACACTCACACACATACACACACATTCACATACATCCAAACACACACTCACACACATGCAAACACACACACATGCAAACACATACATACACTCACACACATGCAAGCACACACATACACACACGCACACACATGTAAGCACACACACAAATGCACACTAACACACATGAAAATGGAGGGAGGGAGACAAAAATTTACAGAAGAATTGAGAGATACCATCATGAGAAGTTTGTAGAGAGAAGCCATGGAGATGGGATGGGACCTACGGCAAAGTCAGGGTGATAGGAGTCTGGCTGTACCCTAAAGAAAGCAGAAATAGATAGACAGGGAGATAAGAATACAGGAGAGAAAGCTACGAGCCAATCAAGCAGAGACTAGTGTTAGAAGATAGGGCACACCCATGCTAACAGGCAATCATTTTCTCCCACTCAGTGCACCTGTCTCCACAGGCCACACATGCAGAGTCAACAGAGGAGCAGAAGGATCATTTCAAATGTGTCTGCACTGAACACACAGACTTTTCTCATTGTACCCCAAGCAACACTGTGTCACTGTGACAATGTGGCATTGTCATTGTATTAGGTGCCATAAAGAATCTGGAGATGATTCTCAGTATATGAGAGACTGTTTGCTAGTGAGGGGCATACACAGTTATTTTATATGAGGGGCTTAAGCATACAAGAAGTCTCATGTCTGAGGTGTTCCAGGAACTAATGCCCCATGGGTAGCAAGAAATAACTGCATTATATTATAAAATTTGATAAATGAGTATATATAACTACATAATAAAAAATAAACTGTATAACAAAATACTTTTGTTTATCGAGACAGGGTTTCTCTGTGTAGCCCTGCCTGTCCTGAAATTCACTTTGTATGCCAGCCTGGCCTTGAACTCAGCGATCCACCCGCCTCTGCCTCCTGAGTGCTGGGATTCAAGACTGGCCGGCTACAAAATTTCTAGCATGAGATAGAGAGCTAAATCTTACTTGGTAGTGATTTGCTAAACCCCCTTCCATGACATCATCTTTTTGCAGAAAGTCTACACATTTCACATCTCAGGTGAGAATTCTCTTTACCAGGACACAGAAGGTACGCATTGTAAGACACTTGCACATCCTCCTATCAGCGGAGACAGAGAGGAAGGAGACAGTCAACTTTCTCAACGGCTGCCTTGTTGCTTTTTGCCTGCTGTGAACACTGAGAAAGGTATTCACCATCGGAGGGCAGATGTAAATGCTCATTGTCACCTTGTATTGCCAGTCTCTGCCTGCCTGTTGCTGTGATTATGGAGAGACCAGCATCACTGAGGTGAAATCTTCTGGGAAGTTATTTCCTGAAAGTCGGCACACAGAAGCCATGCTCCAGAGGCGGTCAAGGTTGGAGCTCGTGCAGGGAGTCCCCCAGGTGGAACTGGCTTTGAAGCATGAAGGGGTCGTGGAGAGCACCTGAGGCTTGGCACTGTGAGAGCCCAGGAGAGGCCAGGTGAACGTGCAGCATCAGTAGCAGTTGAAGGCCCAGGACTGAGGGGCCATGCAGAGAAGTTGAGGCTTGGCACCACGAAGAGAGCCCAGGAGAGGCTGCTGGTGAATGTGGAGCTCAGTTGCGGCAGAGACCCCAGCACTTTGGAGATGCCAGCACCATGGGTGCCAGCAAGAACAGCAGCAGCAGTGGAGGGGGGCCTAGAGGACAGCTGTGTGTGCTGCAGAGGGCGGAGCTGGAGACGTGACCCAGGCCTTTGGAGGAGCCCGGAAGATGGGAGTGCATTCCAGATAATTGGACACTGGGTTATCTACACTGTTGGGAGTTTAGCTTGCTTTGTTCATATTGTGGCTGTGCCCCGGTTCTTCCTGCTTGAAGAAAGTGTTCAACTTAAGTTTTGACTTTTGCAGAGCCCACAGCTGAAAGGCTTTGAACTTTTAAAAGAGATTTTGGATTTTTAAAGAGACTGAACTTTTGTTGTTGTTGTTTTGTTTTGTTTTGTTTTGCTTCTGAGACAGGCTTTCTCTGTGGCTTTGGAAGCTATCCTAGAATTAGCTCTGGTAGACCAGGCTGGTCTCGAACTCACAGAGACCTGTCTGCCTCTGCTGGGACTAAAGGCGGTTGCCACCAATGCCTGGCTGAGACTGAACTTTTAAAGCATTTGAATTTGTAAAGATGTGAGATCCTGGGGATGAATGAGAAAAGGAAAGGTTGTGGCTCAATGGTGATGTGTTTGTGTGAAATATTGACAAATGGTTCATTATGCAGGATAGTTTTATATAAACTTCACACAAGCTAAAGTCTTCTGAGAGAAGGGGGCCTCAATTAAGAAAATGCCTTCAGAACAAAAATGCCTCTAGCCTGTAAACCCCACGTGCCCAAGATAGCTTCCTGGAGTGTGTGTATGTGTGTGGGGGGGCAGTTCATATAAGATAACAAGCTGAGTGTTTTTGCATCTGTAAACAAGCTTGGTTCTTGATCACAAGTAGGAGGCAGGAAGTACATCATGATGCATGCCCTTGATTGGACCAAGGAGGGAAGTACACAGCTTATGCAGTTTGCATTTACAGCCCCTGACTAATATTAATTGGATGCCATACTTTGAGAAATTCTGGATATGGACCTGGCTGGTATTTAATAAAGATTGCTTCAAGTGTGGCTCCAAATAAATAAATACATGTCTCCATATGATAGGAGCCTGCAGACAGTTCTGTAGGACATTTTCTTAATTAGTGATTGATGGAGGAGGGCCTAGCCCATTGGGTGGTGCCATCCCTGGGCTCGTGGCCCTGGATTCTATAAGAAAGTAGGCTGAGCAAGCCAGCAAGCAGCACCCTCCATGGCCTCTGCATCAGCTCCTGCCTCCAGGTTCCTGCCCTGCTTGAGTTCCTGTCCTCACTGCTTTTGAACTGTCATGTGAAACTGTGAGTGAAATAAACCCTTGCCTCCCCAGGTTGCTTTCGGTCATGTGTTTCCTCACAGCAATGGTATGCCTAAGAGCAGTTTCTACATACCCTGTCCAATCTGTGGTGGTTAGTTACAACACTGGAAAACAGGCCAAGACGCCAACTGGCCTTTACATATTTTATTTTAGTTTTTGATCAGACTGATTTGGGATGGGTTTCTGTCTCTTGCAATGGAAAAAAAAAAAATCCTATTTCATTCTTCATTTTTTTTTCTCCACCTGTTTTAGTCAGATAGCATCCTAAGGAAGTCACTCAGGAATGCTTCGAACTCCCAACTGGATAGGGAAACACAACTCTGCTGAGGCTAACACCATTGGGAAAGCTGCACAGGCTACTTTTTAAGAAAAAAATGAATTGCCAGGATAGACATTCTATTTTTAAATCCTAGTAGATCTGTGGCTGTATTTGGAAAGTATTTTTCATAGTATGTTATCCACACGTGTGGCTCATCTGTGAGGAGCCTGAACTGGAATCCGCCTTTATCACCCTAATTTCTGAGTTCCATCCAAGCAGAAATCAATTTTCTGCTTTATTCAATCCGACCATGTTTATTAATTACTTTCTGTTCCCCATGGAATTTCAAGCTGTCAGCTTGGTTTTTAATTGAACTCATTCCTTAAATCCAGGAACAGCTGGAACGAGACAGCTTTCCTTAATAGATAGGGTGCCACACTCTGGTCCTCACACCCAGGGCATTTTCTCCTAAATGTGATCAACACAGACCGCTCGAAACTATCACTTGTCTCTCTGCTCTTCCCGGTTCTCCAATCCCTTCCTTATTCCTCACAGGGCTGACAAGCTAAAAGAAATACAGAAAGGATAGGAAATACGTTTGACATCAAATAGAGAAATCGTGGTCATTTGACATCAAACAAGATATTTTCTGTCTTTTAATTTGTATTTTGAGAAATTGTAAGGCATTAGAAAAGACGTAACCACTGGCCCCCATACAAGCATCTCCACAATGCCCACAATAACCAACCGCCCTATCAAGTCATAGACTTCCACAATGCTAGCCAAGTAGCCGGCCACCCTAGCATGTCATAGTACTTTTCCAATGCCAGTGAAAGCAATCTGGCTAATATTTCCTGGGTTTTCATACACAATGATCTCTCCCATATTAGTCATAGTTGATATATTATCTGTATGTTGCATTTTTCTTTTTAAAGAAGAGTTTTTTAATGTACGCATATGTGCTTGAGTGTATGTATGTGTGTGTACTGTGTGCATGTGGCCTGGGGCTCACAGAGATCTATGTGCCTCTGCCTCCTGAGTGCTGGGATTGCTGTCTGCTGCATTTTAAGTGTACATTAACACATCAAAGCTTGGGGTTCCACTTTATAATGTTTATAGTCACTGCTTTAATGACTGCAGGCAGTCCTTTGGCCACCCAAAAGGTGTGAAATATGTAAAATTCTTTGAAGATCAGTTCATTTTTTCTGGTTATTATAAGCAATTCCTTAATGGCATATTGAGTTTTGAGTTTATTTTCATTTTTGTTTCCTTTTGAGGTAGGGTCTTATTTAGTTTAGACTGGTCTGGGATTTTCAGTGTAGCCTGTGCTGGCCTGAAATCTTGCTAGTCCTCCCTCCAGCCCCCAGGGGCTGGGATACCAGGCATGAACCACCAGGCCTGGGACCATGGATGACAAACTTGTATGATTGTCTCAACGTGGAATTAGTGAGGTTGTTTTGGCGTGGGTTTTGGTGAGGGGGATTAAACCCAAGCCCTCCCACATGCCATCGAATTATTCTGGAGGTTCTCAACCTGTAGATCACCACCCCTTCGGACTGTTAAATGACCTTTTCACAGGGGTCACATATCCCATATCCTATATATCAGGTATTTACATTATAACTCATAACAGTAGCAAAATTACAGTTTTGAAGTAGCAATGAAATAATTTTATGGCTGGGGGGTCACCATAACATGAGGAGCTGTATCAAAGGGATCCAGCATTAGGAAGGCTGGGAACCAGTGAACCAAGCCCTAGTTCTCACAGGTGTGTGTGTGTGTGTGTGTGTGTGTGTGTGTGTGTGTGTAGCATTAATGGACAGGACAGGTACCACATATGTGCCTGGTGCCTTCAGGGGGTCTAGAAGACTGTGTAGATCCCGTGGAACTGGAGTTACAGGCAGTTATGAGCCACTGTGTGGGTTCTGGGAACCAAAGCTGTGTCCTCTGCATGATCAGCAGATGCCCTTAACCACTGAGCTGTCTGTCTACCACTGGTCACATAGATTTTATGTTGTTGTTTGTTTTCGAGACAGGGTTTCTCCTCTGTGTAGCCCTGGTTGCCCTGGAACTCACTATGTAGACCAGGCTTGCCTGGAACTCACAGAGATCTGCCTGCCTCTGTCTCCCAAGGCTGGGATTAAAGGTGTGTGCTGCAGCCACCGCCACCACCCGGCTTGGTCACATAGTTTTTTAAAGCTCAACACTCAGTGCCCTTGTGCTTTGCAAAGGGTTGCATTGATGTACACTCCTACCAGTGGCAGATAAGAAAAACTCTGGGTTTCCGCAGCCCACATGCCAAGTGGGTAGTAGGTTTTGAGGTGTTTTGTTTGTTTTAAGAAAAATGGGAGTTTCCTTACCCCCAATTTCCCTAACAGGAGTACTGAATAAAACCATCAGTAACTCCCGCATGCCCAAAACAGTTGTGCAGAATATCTGACATCTTTCACGTCCACACCGTGAAACGCAGTCAGGACGGAATATAATTAGGAATATTTTTTTTAGATCAAGAGTGTTCTTTAGGTCATCCGTAAGGCCAACGAAACTGTTAAAGAGAAGCCTCCCACGGAGGCCAACAGCTTTGTCATTCGGGTCTTGGATGGAGTGACAGGGTCTGGGTGCTGTGTATCTCTCTAGAGACATTGTTGTCTAAGGACCTGTGCCTCTAGGTCCAGGGTTTAGCCTTTATCACCGTGCTAACAGCAAAATGGTGGCTGCTGAATTTCAAACATGGCCATCTTTCTGAGGGTGAAAAGAGACTCTGTACTCATGGTAGAGCATGTCCCCTGGCATCTACCCAACAGTGTACTTAAAGCCCCTCTTTAATCATTATTTTAATGATTAAAGTAATCAACAGGTGCACAACCTTATATCTGTAATTTGAGGTTAAAGGTCATTTTCCAACCCAATTCCCAAATACTTCTCCTAAGAAACCGCTAAACTTCAGGAGCAAGATTTACTGTTTCCTTTTGAGCTTCCCCTCTCCTGCACTTCCTCCCTCCCTCCTCCCTCCCTTCTCCCTCCCTCCTTTCTACCCCACCCCCCCTTGCCCTCCTCTCTTCCTTGCTTCCATACTTTTTCTCTTTTGCTGCTATACATTGAACCCAGGGTCCCAGGCCCCACTGAACTACAAAACAAACCTTGTTGATGCTTTTTTATATTAAAAAGACAAGAAAGTGGAAGGTGGGGCTGGTGTGAAGGGGAAGGCAGTCATCAGGAGTACAAGTGGACGAAAGATGACAAGGGGACAAATGGGTCAAAGGTCATTCTGTTCATGTATGAGAATGTCATCATGAAATCCATCGTTATGTGTCATTACTATATGCTAACTAAAACATTTCTTTTAGGGGCTGGAGGGACAGCTCAGTGGTTAAGAGCACTGGCTGCTCTTCGGGCAGACCTGCCTGGGTTCTAATTCCCATCACTCACATGGACATTCACAACTGTCTATAAATCCATTCCTAGGTGACCCAATGTCCTTTTCTGGCCTTCACAGGCACTGCGCACGCATGGCACACAGACACGTGTGCAGGCAAAACATCAATGTACATCAAATTCTAAAAACCATTCATCTAATGTATGTATTTTAGAGGCCCTCTGAGGGGCAGAGGATACCCACTGAAGGTGCTTTGTCATTCCTGACTTTGAGTTTACAGCTGTGGGCTCCTTTTCTTTGATGACTAAAAGCATGTTGAGCCTTGTCACACAGGTGTCATGTCACTTAGGCACACGATGTGTCAAGTTTTGTAAACCTCTTCCTTTTGTAAACCTTTTCTATGGGTTGACTTGAAATGTATATGATAAGAAACAAAATGAGTATAGAGGAAGAATAGTTTATGATGGGCAGTTACCCCGGTGGCGGTGGTAGCGGTGTAAGCCTTTAACCCCAGCACTCAGGAGGCAGAGGTAAGTGGATCTGTGAGTTCCAGGACAACCAGGGCTACACAGAGAAAAAAAAAAAAAAAAAAAGATGGGCAATGCCAGCTATAAGGGATGGCCAGCGTGAACCAGGATAAGGAGAAAGAAGTCGGGATAAAATTTGTCTAGCAATTTCATAGAAATGGATCCAAATATGCTGTGCAATGTATTCATGAGTTCACAGTGGTAACAGAATAAGTTCACCCATTACGTATTTAAAAAAATAAAAATAAAATCTCATAAACAGAGTAATCTACTCTGTTTTCATATGGTTGGTCGCCAATTAGTTCTCCTAGGTGGCTGTGAGGTTATAACGCATAGCCAGCCAGCAAGCAAGCACCTCTGAGCTCCTTGCAGGCCACATTAAGGGGAGGAACAGTGTGTGCCTGCATACTTTATAGCTAACTTTGTTCTAAAAAGGAGGAGATGAGCTGTTCAGCATCTGTCTGTGCTGGACTGCCTGAGGTCTACAGGTCAGATTTCTGGTGACCACAGGTTTCAAACACAGCAACGTGTGCTGAGTCAACATGTCTCAGGTGGCACTGTGACCTTACCATGTAACCAAACCCAAACACATCCCAGAAGAATTAGAGAACCCAACGTTTTATAAGCTGGGCACGGAAGTACATGTCTTTAATCCAGCACTCAGGAGGCAGAAGCAGGTGGATCGATGTGAGTTTGAGGCCAGCCTGATCTACATAGTACATTGGAGGCCAACCCCAAGACTACATAAAGAGATCCTATCTTTGAAAAGTAATTTAGAAGGAAATTTAAGAACATTTAAATCTGTAGTTTAAAGAAGAGAAAGAAATATAGATTTCATCCCTCTATTTGACACATCTGAGCACGGGATGAAGAATCAGGTGTGGGGAGGAAAGCCGATGAACCCTCTTCCCGGAGGCCTCTGGACCAGACAGGGGTAACAACCACCTAATCAGCTGACAATAGAGTTTTGTATTTCGATAAATAAAAGAATAAAGCAAAATCCCTGAGAAACTTAATATGCTTGTTAATGTCTTTTTGCTATGGAGTTTATACAAATTAACAACAGCACAAGAATATTAATAAAAGTCACCCAGAGGGATGGTGGTTGGGCAGTTAACAATAAGAACTATTTCCCAACGTCTACATACGCCACATCCTTCCCAAAAGAAAACCGGGGCGGGGGTGGGAGGGTGGGGGGTGGGGGGTGTTGAATGAGACTGGCCCCGCCCCCACAGGCTCATGCATTTGAATGCCTGGTCACCAGGGAGTGGCACTACTTCAGAGGACTAAAAGGACTAGAAGGTGTGTGTGGTGATGTATTATTTATGATTCAATAAAGCTTGCCCAAGGATTCAGACTGCAAAGCTAGCCACAAGCCATAGAGGTCAGGCAGTGGTGATACACACCTTTAATCCCAGCAGCCATACTAGCTAGCCACAGAGCTAGGCGGTGTTGGCACACACCTTTAATCCCAGGACTGAGGAGACAGGCAAATGGGTCACGGCCACACTGAGCTATAAGAAGATGATCCAGTCCTAAAGAGAAACAGCTCACACCCAGGTATCTCGGCACTTGGGATGGCTCGCCTTTGATCCCAGCACTAGGGAGGTATAATAGGAAGAAGCAAAGGGTCTCATGTGAGATTTAGTTTCCAGACAGGGAGAGCTATAGACTCTGAGGATTCGTGGAGCCAGGATCACCCTTTCAGTCTGAAGTGGAGGGAAGAGCTAGTGGCTGGCTGCTTTGCTTATCTGACAATCGGGAAAGCTTTATTAAATCATAAATAATATATCACCACAGGTGTGACCTCATCGGAGGAAGTGTGTCACTGGGTGTGGGCTTTAAGGTTTCAAAGCCCATGGCAAGCCTTGAGCCTCTCTGTCTCTGTCTCTGTCTCTGTCTCTCACTCACTCTCTCTGCTTACAAATCATGATGTAGCTCTCAGCTACTGCAGCACCTGCCATGACGACAGTGGACCGAACCTCTGAAACCATAAGCCAGCCCTAATTAAATGCTTCCCTTTTTAAGAGTTGCTGTGGTCGTGGTGTCTCCTCACAGCAACAGATGAGAATGAAGAGCAGGGTGCATGGGCTACAGTTATAATCCCATCACATGGGAGATGGCGGCAGGAGTTCAGACTTGGGCGCCAACCTGGGCTGCATGAAAACTAAAGTCTCTCTTGGTGTAACACCAGCAGCACCTGTGACTCGGGCAGGTTGGCCTGTCAGTCATCAAAGTGTAAACCCACTTCAAAGTAACAAATGCAAGTTTCACTCTGAGAAGTGATGAAGCACCCGGATTGCAGGATGGAAGGGGAAGCCTTTGGTGGACCCATGAGAACTGGCAGAGTTAGGCTGTCCAATGGGTGGACGGCACTAGATTACTGACACTATTAGTATTTCAAAAAAGAATGACTTAAAATACCAAAGTATTGAGAGACGCTTTTAGGAAAGTTCAACTTCATCTTAGTCTTCTATTTGGTGGTGTGTTTTTCCTAAGATCAAATACAAAGTTTGCAAGGCGGGGAGGGGGGCCACGCTTGTAATCCTGGCACGGGAAGGCTACCTCAGCCGAGTTCAAGGCCAGCCTTGGGCTACAGAGTAAAACCCTGCTCAGAAATGAAGTCTAATTATCAATCATAAAGATGTGGGCTGCTGAGATGACTGGGGAGACTCGCTTGCCACACCATCCTGAAGGCCTGATTTAATCCTGGGACCCATGAGGGCAGGAACTGACCTCCACAGGTGGACCACTGTGCTTATGTGTCCATACTCGCACACAGATGAATAAAAATTAAAATGCACGCGTGCACACACACACACACACACACACACTCACTGATACCACTATGCTATCATAAAATACTATCAGAAAAGCTAAAAAAGGTATATTCATTTATCTTTACTTTTACTCTTTTTAAATCCTGGGCTGGCCAGATGGCTTGGCAGGCTAGAGTGCCTGCCTGCCACCAACGCTGTCAGCCTGTGTGCAGTCCCCAGGGTCCACATGGTGAAAGGAAAGAACCACCTCCTATGCATTGGGCCTGACCTCTGACCTCTACACATGT
The DNA here is from genome assembly GCA_030556225.1 of Cricetiscus sungorus. NCBI lineage: Eukaryota > Metazoa > Chordata > Mammalia > Rodentia > Cricetidae > Cricetiscus > Cricetiscus sungorus. The sequence continues at coordinate 35,315,309 of JANBXA010000600.1, forward strand.
GCAGGTGTGCACACACACACTCAGATACATGTAATTTTTGCAAACTTTTTGAGACTATGAATTTAATAAATGCAGTTTGGAAAAGAAATTGGTAGCGAAAACCCGATAATGAAATCCAAAAGTCTAGTCCAGCGGGCTCTCCAATTTCATTGCCTGAGGCATGTTTTTGGTTTTGTTTTCCTTTTCTTTTCGAAGAGCCCGTGACAGGCAGCCCAGAAAGGTGTGTGCAGAGTTGCATTGAGGCAACACTTAGCTGACCCATCTCATGACTAAGTCTCAGAAACAGCTCCGCACGTGCCATTTAGAGAACCTAAAACAGGCTCACTTAACTCTTAGCTGTGCTCAGGGCGGAAGTGTGGTTCTGCTCTTACTCCCTGCTTTCTGTCGTAGAAGTGACCTACCGGCTGCTTCTTGGAATGCAGAGTGTGGCTCCCACCCCTGAACCACAGTGGTTTAAACCATTCATCAGCTGTTTACCAGATGAACATTATTCCTGGCAGGGCCAAGCAACACCCTCATTTCTTTTTTTTCCACGGTCATTTGTTTTACTTGGAGTTAATAAGTGCCTTGTCTTTTGTTTTTGTTTGTTTGTTTGTTTTTGTTGTTGTTTTGTTTTGTTTGTTTGTTTGTTTTGCTTTGCTTTCACTTGCACAAGTTGCAACACGCGCTTTCTTATCCCTCCCCCACGATCCAGGTGCTCTCCAGCTCCCTTTTCCTTAGGAGCCGCCCCTGGGCCGGCTCTGCTTTCCTTCTGTTTAAACTGTTCAGCTTGCTGTGGAGCTGTCCACAGTGGGCATCGCCTCACTGCTCTTTTGGGGCCCAGGCCTTCTCCTTTCAGGATATGTTCACATATCCCCCTATTTTGCTGTATTTTATCACCTGTAGTATCTTTTTTTAAGAGGCGTTTAGGAGGTCATTTTATGAGTCCATTTTTTTGTGTTTGAAAGTGTTTTTGTAGAGGTCAGAAGACGGCCTGGGGTATAAATCCTTACTTTCTGTGCTGGATGCTTTGTCTACTTGACTCAAGTTAAAGTCATCTGAGAGGAAGGAGCCTCAACTGAGAAAATGCCTCCATAAGATGGGGCTGAAGGCAAGTCTGTAAGGCATTTTCTTAATTAGAGATGTGGGAGGGCCCAGCCCATGGTGGGTGGAGCCATCCCTGGGCTGGTGGTCTGGGTTCCTTAAGAGAGCAGGCTGAGCAAATAAATACCCTACTGATTCACCTATATATACATCTTGTCTTATATATCCTTTCTATATATCCTAGACCACTCGAACTCCTGGGCTCAAAGAACTGCCTCTGCCTCTCAAGTGGCTGTGACTGTAGGCATATGCCATTGTACTAACTCCACCAACCCTTTGCCCGAGGGGAAAATGTTCAATAGACACAGGAGGAGGGTGTTAGGTTCCAAATCATTCCTCTGTACACAGGTTTAATTAAATCCCTGATGTTGAAATTTATTATTCTTCCAAACACCTAGCTGTCCCCCATAATGTTAAGGGACAGACGGACACAATAGCAACCAATGAATTGCGGGCCCAGATCAGCTTCTACTGTTTGAAGACTGGTCATTCCCTAGCTAGGATGGCCTTCAGCTCATGTTAAAGGACTGGGTTTAAGCCTTAACTCTCCCTTTAGTAACCATATGACTTTAGGCAATGAGTTTCCACAATTAATTTCTGTTTAACAAATAGAGATAAGTAACTGCTACTTCCTCGAGTGCTGAGAAGTGAATGAGACAGTCTATGCCCAATACAGGATACTGTGCCAAGAGGCAGACACCAATGCACAGTTAACTGGGAGCTACTCCCAGGTACTCACAGTTCTACGACTTCCATGGTAATTTCTAGAAAAATTAAGCAAAGTGATAAAGTCAGCCACATCATTTTTTTTTTCAGGTAAGAAACTAAATTACAATGGCCTAAGTATAAGAGTTTGTGAGTTTAGCTGGGTGGCAGAGGCAGGCAGATCTCTGTGAGTTCAAGTCTATAGAGTCTACAGAGTGAGTTCTAGAATAGCTAGGGCTGTTACACTAAGAAACCCTGTCACAAAAAACCTAAAACAAACAAACCACAAAAAACAAAAGAGAGTTTGTGAATGTATCTGGCTTGAGTTCTTGCAATTATGGCAAAAAGGTTGACAGTAAGTTCTCACACGCATTCTGTGCTAGCATGCTCACACCTCACACGCATTCTGTGCTAGCATGCTCACACCTCACAAGCATTCTGTGCTAGCATGCTCACACCTCACAAGCATTCTGTGCTAGCATGCTCACACCTCACACGTATTCTGTGCTAGCATGCTCATACCTCACTGCCATTGTCTTCCACTGCTCAGATCAAAGGACTCTGCTCTGGGCAGCTTACAAGTTTATGGGCCTAAATCAAACCCACAGCTGCTCCTGGAATGTGTGTTCAGGACTGACATGAATCACAGCCCCGGGCTAATTTTTTGCCTGTGAACATTTTCCCTAAAAGTATTCTTTTCCCTTTTCTGAAGGACAGGGTGTTCCAAGTCAGTGATTAGATTTTATTCAGGAGATAGAAGGGATAAACTAGTGTCTGAGAAGAGACCAGGTCAAGGACCACCACAAAAGAAACATTCCAGAATACTTGCAAAAAAATGTTAGTCAAGTGTCTTATGCTGTTTCCCATATTCGTGTGGCTACAGAACTGGGGACATCATGTCTCCACGCTTCATTTTAGAAGATGTGAAGCCTTCAAGTTTACAAGGAGGGGAATCAGCAAGTTCTACCAAGATGGTGGCATGCAGCAAGGCATAGTCTAGGTAAGGATGAAGGCCATGCATGAGCCTAGAAAGCATTTGTTTAGGCTACAAGAAGACAACAGAATATTGTGGGCAGGGCAGAGTGCTAGCACTCCATAGCAGAAAACATAAAATTCAGAAAGAATTTCTTGTTTTGTTTTTTTGTTTGTTTGTTTTGTTTTATGAAGCTGGAGTCCTTAACAAACTAAATAAAATTAAAGCAGTTATTCATTTCAAGAATATGAAAAGTCCTAGCGATATATGGCTTGCCAGGGAGCAAAATCAAAATATATCAAATGCTCAAATGCTGGGGGGGGTGTCTTGAGAGTTACAAGTTCATACTGCATACAGAGAGAACTGAGAGACCAGACCTAAAGTTTTAAAAAGTAGTTGTATAAGAAAATACCAGAAGAAATAGCTATGATAATTAAAGATGACTACCCTCCAGCAAGTGGAAAAAGAAGGCGGAAGGGACAGGGAAAGCCCTGCTGTTTGTTATGATTGATGGCATCAAATGACATTTGACATATGAGTATTATTTTCGATGAGAATAAGAATATTTTAGGAACTCACATCTGATCATTTTTCCTCAGTCTAATGACCAGTCGTACTCTGGAATTGCATAAAGAGTAATGGCTTTTAGAGGACTGGTTGTTTTACATGGATAAGTGTAATACTGGCATTGTGTAATCGTTGTTAGAATGGATACAGATACAGCTCGGCAGTTAAGACCTGTCATTGTTCTTCCAGAAGTCCCAAGTTCCATTCTCAGCGCCCACATCAGGCAGCTCACAACCAGCTAGAACCACTTCCAGGACTTCCAGGGGTCTGACTCTCTCTTCTGGCCGCCAAGGACACTCCAACATGTGTGCTAGTGCATGTGCACATGTACACACATACAATAAATAAAAAGAAAGTATTGTTTAAGAAACAAGATAATTAATAAATGCATTACCTTGTAGCTATCATTTTGTGTGAAAACAGTATATTTTATACATGATTTCCAACAGTATATAGAGCATTGTTTTTAAAGTCGCCATATTGTAAATCTTCTTTCTTTCCTTCCTTTCATTCTTTCTTTTTTTAGGTACCGATGATTCAGCCTTTCATATGCCAGGCAAGTATGGTACCACTGAGCTAAATCTACAGTCCCATATAGTAAATTACATAGTGTGTGTGTGTGTGTGTGTGTGTGTGTGTGTGTGTGTGTGTGAGTGTGTGTGTTTAAGTGTACATATTTGAAGTGACAGGCATTTTCTTCTATAACTTTTTATGAATGAGATATCCATAATAAAGTTCCCAGTGTGTCTATTTAAGCACATTGTTAGTGTTTGAACTGGAAATATGTCCCCTGCAGACCCATGTTTTGGGTGCTTGGTCCCCAGCTTGTTGCACTATTTCAGAGGCTGTGGAACCTTTAGGGGGTAAGTTCTGGCTGGTGAGTAGATCACAGAGGGGCAGGCCTTTGCAGGATGTACTAGCTCATGACTCTTGGCTAGTCTAGGCTTTCTGGCCTGTGCCATGTGGAGATTCACCGTTACCCACTCCCACTCCAAGGGGCCACTCTGTGAATGTGCTATCCCTGTCATGATGAACTGAAACACCCCTGAAACTGTGGGCTCCCTTAAGTTGTCTTAGTCACTGCAATGTGAAAAGCAGCGAATACAGAAAAATTGGTACTAGGCTCGGTAGTGCACACTTTAGTTCCAGCACTCAGGAGGCAGAGGCAGGTGGATCTCTGAGTTAGAGGCCAGCCTGGTCTACATAGAGTTCCAGGGCAGCCAAAGGAGGCTACCCAATGAGTTTCAGGCCAAACCTGGTCTACATAGTGAGTTTCAGGCCAAACCTGGTCTACACAGTGAGTTTCAGGCCAAACCTGGTCTACACAGTGAGTTTCAGGCCAAACCTGGTCTACACAGTGAGTTTTCAGCCAGCCAGAGCTACATAGTAAGATCCTGTTCTCAAGGAAAAACATGGGCTGGAGAGATGGCTCAAGTCCTTTGCTCTTTGGTTCCCATCACATACATGGAGCCCACAACCATCTAGCACTCCAATCCCAGAGGATATAGTGCCTTCTTACTTCTATGGGCAACTGGCATGCACATGGTATGTGCTCTCTCTCACACACACACACACACACACACACACAGGCAAAACACTCATATACATAAAATATGTCTAAAATATTTTCATAAAAAGTTAAGAAAAATAAAATGACAACCCCATCCCAACACCAGAAAATTGGCCCTGGGATTTGGAATCATTGCTGAGGTGAACTCGGCCTTGCAGTTCTCAGGCTTTGGGGCTTGGTTCTGAAGAGCAATGTGGGAACTTGGAGCTACAGATGCCCTTGAATCTGTGCACAGAGCACCATGGGTCCTTCGGGCAAGACAAACACTAGATCGTGACAGATATGCAGACGGTAGGCAGGTTTCAGGGAGATACAAGAATCTGTCAGGAATCTGGCATTTGTGTTACGTTTTGGCAAAATGAAAATTAATATTTTAAAAATTGACCATGTCCTGAAAACTGAAGTGAGACCAAATGAGAAAAGAAATGAACTAATTAATTTGGAAGAGGAAATTTCCCAACAACAGCAGCCAGGCTATGGCATGGTTGCCACTGACTGGTTTTTGCTGAGGGATTCGGAAAATGGGCAGTTTGATGAAAAAAGAAGTGTGAATACAGTTGAAGTTGTAGGCAAAGCAAGTGCTACAGACAAGGCAACAGAAGTCAGAGAGATTGGAGACACCTGGGAGAGATCACCCACTTCACACTGGGACAGTAGGAAAGATGCCCCGAGGACAGGTCCTCAGTTATTGAAAGAGTCAGGATGCAAAACTAGAAACACAGTCAAAAGACTTTCAGTTTAAACTGAGTCAGTGTCTTGCTGGAAATGGGTGCAGAGTTTACTTTTTCTTTTCTGAGTGTTTTGCCTGCATGTGTGCATACAGGCACCATGCATATGCCGGTGGCCCACAGGTTTATCCACACAGGCACTTGGAGGCCGGGGCAGCCGTAGTTCATCTAGGGCTGGTAGAAAAGCTATTGTTATCCACACGGGCTCTGGTTTTGTGAGCATACAGACTGCAAAAGTGATAGATCAGCAAGGCTTGCACCGAGGTTCCAGAGAAAAAGCCCGGATGGCCAGGCATTGTGTAGCAAGGTTGTGCTCCCTGGAGGAAGCCCCTGACAGGGCTGGGCAGAAAGCTCTGGAAGTGAAGCCTAAGCTGTAATGGAGACCCCAGGATGCTGGAGATGCCAGGAGCATGGGATGTCTGCCAAGGAAAACTGTAGTAAGGCCACATAGGCTGCAAATGTCAAAGCTATATAAATGGGGAACTAACTCTAGCCTATTACAGCCCAGGTGATTCCATGGGTGCCTGATATGTTTGCTCTGCTTGGGTCTTGCTTTTGTAGGAGTTTTCCCTTTTTGTGTCCCTGTTCATCCCCTATGAGTGGGACTCTGTATTCTGTGCCATTGAATATTGAGGATACATAACTTGTATTTTTATCTCACTGGGCCTCATAGCTGAGAATTTATCTTGAGCATCGGAAAAGACTCTGAACAGTGTTGGGATTGCTGAGGCTATCAACAGGGTCAGGGCAGAGTGAAGTTAGACTAAATTCATTTTGCATTCTGAGATGGCCATGAGTCTCAAGGGTCCAGTGGCTCCAAAATCAATGTCCCTCACAGGCTCATGTCCCCAACTTGGGCCACTATTTTGGAGGCTGTGGAGCGTTTAGGAGGTTAAGGCCTGGCTGGCCAAAGCAGGTCCCTAGGGGCAGACCTTTGAAGCGTGTGCCCATTTCTGGTTCTGGCCTGCTTTTTCTGCACCCAAGGTCCATGATGACATCAGGGTTCACACTTGGCACTGTGGGTTCTGTGAATGTGACTGTGATGTGGACAAGCCAGCGTTTCATGCTTTTGCCACCATAAACTCCACCACACCCTCTCCGCCATGATGCGCTAAAGCTTCTGAAATATGGGCCAAAATAAAGCCCTTCCCTCCCCTAAGTTGTTTTGGGCAGGTATCTTGTCACAGATATGTAGACTGTAGCTAGCATGTATAACTTGTATCACCTGCCTTAATCATTCATTCACAGCTTACTATTATGTGAGCAAAATGATGATACATTAGCGGCAAGCATCAAGTCCATTTTACTTACAGGTGTGAAATAGTTTGGTGGGAACCTTTGAACTGCAGAACGAAATACGAAGCTCCTATATGTATAAAAAAAAAAAGAAAGAAAGAAAGAAAGGAAGAAAGAAAGAAAAGTTAAAAAACAGTTTTCTAAATTTGTTTTTGTTGTTGTTAAATGAAGATCGTTGTTAATTTATTGCTCATCTCCCACTAAATACTTTAAGACACTAATCTGGACATGGGTGTCTGGTAAGGTTTAAAGTCACAGAGATTGGTACATAACCACATATGTAACATGAGGTCTGTGTGAGCTCCAAATTAACTCAATGGGCTTATAGTTACCTGGAAGAACTCTTGGGAACAGGAGCAGGGAGTAGCTCGTACTGTCCTGGGCAAAGCTGGAGTGACTGCGTAGAAGGGACAGCACAATGGTAGATTAATACAGCTCATTAGCTAGACATATTATCTTCATTCATAACCTCTGTGTAGCCACACATTTCCTCCATGTATTCTCTACTGCCGAAAAAGGCTCACTTTCAAAGGCGGAGCTTCCAGGCAGCCAACGTGTATTTGCTTTTCATATATATGTATGGTGTTTGTTTGTTTGAGACAGGATTGTAGTGACCACCACCTCACTGGTGAAGCAAGATGCCAGGGCATTGAAGCCACTACACAGGATCTCCCTGTGAAACTTTGGCTGTCCTAGGACTCATATGCAGACGAGGCTGGCCTTGAACTCACAGCAATCCACTTGCCTCTGCCACCCCCACCCCCACCAGAGCTGAGATTAAAGGCATGTGCCACTATGCCTGCCCCTCACTTTGTATACATTTAAAACCTTGTTTCAAGATTTTTTTTTTTTTTTGGTTTGCAACAAAATTGAGGTGGTTCAATGGTTTCCCATGGTTCCCTTGCCCTTACATAGGTATAGGAGTTCCCTGGTAGCCACAGCAATATACTTGTTTAGGTTGCCAAACTTGCATCACATATTTTGTGCAGCAAAGGTTCATGATAACATTAGGGTTCACCCTTGGCATTGTACATTCTGTGAATTTGGACAAATGTACAGTGGTTTCACACACACACACACACACACACACACACACACACACACACACACACCATTATAGACAATACAGAGAATTTTGTGCCCTGCCTGTTCACCCATCTTTTCCTCCTAAGTCCTGGCAGTCACACTGCTGCCTCCATGGTTTTATCACTCCCCCCTCCTCCGACTCATATTGAGGCAGAGCAGGATGGTCCAAACACTCTTGCTTGCAAAGGAAGATTTGTCTCTGGGATGGAAGCTGCCTTCAGAGATGTTAAATGACCACACACACGAGAGCGGCTGCCCCTCCTCCATGCTTTCTTGCAATACTTGGCCTAGGCAATTTGTCTGAATTTGACCAATATATTAACATCTTTCTGAGGTAATGGTTTGAGTACTTGTGCCATCTTTTGGGAGCTAGTCACAGGCCAATGAAGCAATGCACACGCCGGCACTGTAATGTCAAGTGCAAGGTCAACATTGGCCTGGGTTGAAGAACAGACAAGCTGGGTGAGAAACCCTGGGGTCCTGTACAGGGTCCCGTGCCTGCTTGCTGTCGTGTGTGCAAAGCTTTGTTCCCTCACCCTCAGGAACCAGTTGGAGAGCTCTGTGTGTGCATCAACCACACAGGAGCATAGGCCCCAGTAAAGCCTCCTCTGCAGGGTGTTCTTGCCTCTTTCTGGTCTGGAATTAAGCAAAAGAACCCAAGGCTGAGACGCTAACACTAAGAGTGGGCAAACTGATAACTAAAGCTTACAGAGTAGGGCTTGCAGCTCAGGAGGTAGAGTGCTGCTTGAGCAGGCCCAGAGTCCTGGGTTCGATCCCCAGCGCAGCACAAACCCGATGAGGTTCCACAGGCCTGACGCTCCACCACTCAGGATGTGGAGACAACTTAAAGGTCACTCTCATCTACATAGCAAATTTGAGACCAGTGTGGGCCACACAAGATTGTCTTAAAGTAATAAATAATGATGATTATTTAATCAGAATCATGGCGTGTGTGATCTTTTCACATCAGCTTCCTTCATGTAACACATAGTTAGGTTTCCTGTATGTCTTCCTATGGCTTAAAAGTTTTTAGCTCTGAGAATTATTGAAGCACTAATCTAATTAATCCTAGTCAATAGAAACCTGGGAGTCAGACATCGGGTTAAAAACCCGGAAGGTCGAAGAAGCAGGAACAGCCGCCAGATGCTTCCTACTGGTCTCCTTGCCATCCAAAAAAGTGAGATCCTGTCTCCACCCCACCTCATCAAGACAGGTAGGAAACAACTGGCGGCTCCTCCCACTTCTCTGATGCTCTGACTTCTGGTTTTTATTTATTAAGAGTAATTAGAAAAAAAAAAAAGAGTAATTAGAGTAACACTTCAAATGATTCATCGTCTGGATGCACCACAGTACACCTTTGTTATCTTCTGAAGAGCATCCTGGCCACTTCTAAGTCTTGACAATTATGAGCAAAGCTATAAGAGTTGAGTATTTTGGTGTGTGTGTGTGTGTGTGTGTGTGTGTGTGTGTGTGTGTGTGTGTGTACATGTGATTTCAAATCCTGTAGGTATCAAGGCATGAAATGGCTGAATCACATGGTAAGGGTTATAATACATCTGAAAGTTTGTCTTCTAACTGTAAATGGAGTTCTTAGTTGATCTAAGTAATAAAAAACCGGAGTCAAATATAGAGGAAAACGCTGAGAGATCAGAGAGAAGGAGCAAACCACCGCCACACCTTACCGCATCTCAGCAGACAAGGAGAGTGATTTCCTTATAGCCTGTGATCTGATTATATCCTGTTTCTGCTCAGCTACCTCACTTCCTGTCTGTCTGCACAGACCTCCAAACCTCTATGGTTAGCTATGGGAAACTCCATTCTCTGACTCCCCCCACCCCCAGACAGGCTTTATTTGTACAAGCAAGATATCACCATGAGTAACATGGCCCCTGGGCTCTGTGTTCCCGCTTACTATGGACTGGAGTTCCTGCTGTTCCTACTTGGCAGTGTCTGTGTTCTGGCTTTGGTGGGCAGTGGGATCACACAGTACGGTTAATATTTTGACTTTTATTTTCCTGATGACATGCAAACTTGTTAGGCACCTGCATATCTTCTTTATGTCTGCTAAGGTATCTGGCCCATTTTTTATTTAATTGAATAGTTTCTATTCACCTTTTTTAAAAAATTGTGTGTGTGTGTGTGTGTGTGTGAGAGAGAGAGAGAGAGAGAGAGAGAGAGAGAGAGAGAGAGAGAGAGAGAGAGAAGCTGTGGTGGGCTCCCATGTGAGTATGGAGGTCAGAGAACAACCTCCAGGGCTCATGGTGGCCTGTGCCTCTACCCACTGAACCATCCCACAGTCTTCAGCTACCTTCTTACCATTGCATTTCAGGAGGTTTTTGCATATTATGTTTATTTTATTTTTTAGATGCTTTTATGTGTGTGAATATCTTACATATGTGGATGCCTGCTTACCATATACATACCTGGTGCCCATGGAGGTGGGAAGAGGGGACCACATCCCCTAGAACTGGAGTTACAGTTGTGAGCCACCATGTGCATGCTGGGGAATTGAACTGGGGTCCTCTGGGAGAGCAGCCAGCGCTCTTAACTGCTGAGCCATCTCCCTAACCTCCACCGATAGTGAATTTTTTGTTGTTGCTTTGTTTTGTTTTTATCATGAGTAGGGTTGAGTTTTGAAAAACGCCGTTTTCTTTTCTAGTTTTCCATCTTCTCCCCTCTCAGTTCCGAGCATTTTCCACTCTCCTGTTTTCCCTCCTCCCTTACCAAGGCACCTTTAGCTTTGTTCTTTAACTTTGCCTAGTGGTTGCCCTAGCATCTATAAAGTACATCAGTAAGGAATCCCAAAACACACACTACACCATCTTGTAGACAATGAAGAGCCTTGTAATCAGATGTAGTGGCTTACACAGGAGGACCAGGCAATCAGAGCCAGCATCTGCAATACAGTACAATGTACTAAGAAAAAGAAAAAAGCTGGGTATGGTGGCGCACACTGTTAATCCTAGTATTCAGAAGGCGGAGACAGGCAGATCTCTGTGAGTTTGAGGCCAGCCTGGTCTACATGATAAGTTCTAGGACAGCTGGGGCTACGTAGAGTCTCTCTATCTAGAAAAAAAAAAAATCCTCCCTCCTGTACCTTGTGTCATTATTATTCACTGCACTTATACACACATCACATACATAATTTATACATGTTATAAATATGCACAACCAGATATAAAGGCAGGTGGATCTCTGAGTTTGAGGCCAGTGAGTTCCAGAACATCCAGGGCTACACAGAGAAACTCTGTCTCAAACTATCAAACAAACAAACAAACAAACAAATAAATAAATTATAAGAGGGACCAGGTGTGATAGCACATACTTGCAACCTTATCACTCAGGAGGCAAACATGTGGGAGTCCTGAGTTTAAGATCAGCCTTGGCTATACAGCAAGGGTCTATCTCAATAAGCAAAAACTAGTCAGTAGACAAAAACTAAAACAATACAATTAAAACTTGGACCTTGATTTAGTCCTTCTTCAAAGGCTTTTCCTTTCTTAATGTAGACCCAAGTTTCTGACCTCTATCACTGTGAGTATTTTTTTAAACAAATTTCTTTTAAAATGTGACTGTGTGTGTGTGGAATGTTTGTGTGTGTGTGTGTGTGTGTGTGTGTGAGAGAGAGAGAGAGAGAGAGAGAGAATACCAGAGGTCAACATCATGTGACTCCTCAATGGCTTTTTTTTTTTTTTTTTTTTTTTTTGAGACAGGCTCTCCCACTGACTCTAGAGTCCACTGATTGGCTAGGCTGGCTGGCCAATGAACTGCAAGGATGCTCCTTGTGTGTCTGCCTTCCAGAACTGGGTTACAAAAGTGAAGTTTGTTCCCTCACCCCTAAGCACGGTGCCTGTGGGTCCAAACTCAGGTCATCCTGCTTGAGTACAAGCACATTAGCAAATGAAACATTTCCCCGGCCCCAGACACTTTTTCTAAATGCTTCGTGCACGGTGCTAGTGATATTTTCCCTCAGCTTTTGTTGGTCTAAGTGTTTCTCCTTTTGGTCTCTTCTTGCTGGCAGGGTGTCTGCAGAGGAGCTGGCTGGAGGACTTAGCTTGGCTCCTCGGTGGACATTTTATCACCTCTGGTTTCTCTCATTGTTGGTGCTTGGTGCCTAATGCTGTCTGAGAAATGTCTTTTTTTTTTTTTTTATGGTCCTTCCTTTCATTTTACTTCCTCATGTTCATTCCACACATTTTGTAGTGCTTGGACACTGGAGCTTTTCATCCTTTGTTCTCTTTGCTTCTCAGTTTTGGAGGATGTTGCTAAAATATTCCCAGGCTCAGAGAGAATGCCTGTGGCCGTGTCCACAGGTGTTCTTCATCTACTTTACCTTTTCTTTCTTTTTTTTTTTTTTAAAAAAAAAATTTTTAGTGTGTATGTGCATGAGTGTATGTGTGTGGAAGAATGTGGTATGTGGTATGTGTGTGTGTGTATGTTTGTGTCTGTGCATGAGTGTATGTGTGAGGAAGAGTGTGGTATGAGTGTGTGTGTGTGTGTGTGTGTGTGTGTGTGAGTGTGTATGGCTGGTGTGCACATACCACTGCATGTGTGTAGAGGTGAAAGGACAACTTTTAGGCATCAGTTCTCTTCCCAGCCATGGAATCCAGGGACCTGACTCAGGCTGTCAGTTCTTAAGCTCTTGTGATGACTGGACCCTCCCCTCCTCACCAGGTATCATGGACTTAATCAAGCTCCAGGCTGTGGCACATCACCTGGTTCATGTCCTTGTCCATTACCTGAGCTTCTCACGGGCAATACAAACACTAATCAACACAGATGCTTCAGGCTGCTTTCAACTTCGTTTGTTTAACTGTGATTTTCACAGACTCATTCCAGGGCTGGGAAGTAAAATCGAGAATCCCTGTGCTGAAGCATAGAAAGAAAGACAGCACTGGGGAGGAAAACAAGGGTTAGCTGGAATTTTTGTTTTTCTTTACAAACGAGCACAACTGAGAAAATGCATGACTCACACCGGAAACAACTCAAGCTCTTCGGAAAGGCAAGATTGAGCCTCTTTGCAGGCCTGCTCCCCCAGGCCCACTCCCCAAATGGGAGCCACCCTGAATATGCACTTCTGAAGGAAAAAGGGGAAAGTAAACTTCACATGAGTGTGTATTTAATGTCATTTCCACAAATGGGTTAGGCTGTAAAATTCATTTACATTTACTTTCTTCATTTAACAACTGGGGCTCTGTCACATCAGCGCCTCCATGTTTTTAGTAGGGCGCCTAGCAGTGTGCTGCCGCATAGGTGCACGAGGACCTAGTATTTATGACAGTGCTCTAATTAAAGGGAAAGCAAACAGTGCTGCCCTCTTATATGAGCACTCAGTGATTTAGTGAGACTGTGGGCCTCACTAAAGGGAACGTGCTCTCTAGACAGCCACGCTTGGTGTCCCCACGGTTAAGGCTGCTTGTGTTTTAAGTATTTCTACTTGCTGCTCTTTGCCTCATCTGCTGTGAGAATGAAGACCGTTAGCGGCTATCAGACGGTCAGAGTTTCAGAAAATGTCGACATCACTCGGGAGGGGCCCATAGTCATTATGAAGGGCTCCAGAGAGATCCTCCAGAGGGACTTCGATCAATTGTTGAAGAGCTGAGTCTCCTAGGTAATAAAAAGAGGATGCTCTGGGTGGGGTAGCAGAAGTCTGCAGTCCCATTCAGAGCCTGAACAAGGATGTTTCCCCGGGCTTCCGGTACAAGATGACGTCTGAGAATGTTCACTTCCCCATCAATGTCCTTATTCAGGAGAATGGGTCTTTGGTTGCAAGATGAAATTTTGGGGGTTGAAAAATACACCCGCAGGGTTCAGATGAGGTCTGATGCCGCTTGCTCTGTCTCTCCAGCCCAGAAGGGTGAATTAACCCTTGAAGGAAATGATGGTGAATTTGTTTCAAAGTCAGCAGCTTTGATTCAGCAAGCCTCAACAGCTAAAAAGAAGGCCATCAGAAAGTTTTGGGGTGGCATCTGTGTGTCTGAAAAGGGAACAGTTCAGCAGGCTGATGAGTAAGACCTAAGTTACCCAGATCCAGAAACAAGATCCTGAAGTATAAGTACGATTTGTGGTATCTTTGGGGACAATAAAAGACTAGTATTAAAAAAAAATATTTCTAGGTTGCCAGATTGTCTTACAAAATAAGTCTCCAACTGTTCTTCATTTTATTAATGTGCCCATACAGTTTTTGATCATCATGTCAAACTGTCTTACTGTCACTATTCCTTTGTGATGAATTAATAACTGAAGCCAGTGTCACTTTGCCTTTCAGTCAGTGGTATATCTTGCCGTGAGCCGCTAGCTCTGCCCATTTGAAAACCAGAATGTCTGTTTCCGTTGCATGGTAAGAGAACATGGCCGATCTCGCCCTCAAAGGCAGGTGTGAAGACAGAATGGCCAGCATTTTCCAGAGGCTGTGCATCTTTACAGCATTAATCACCTTCTTTCAGGTGACAGGCTTTGTTCAGTGCTCCGTTGCTGTTTGCAGGCTGGACAGTGCCACCACATTCTCCTCGTCCTTGCATTGTCTGGGTATTGTGGAACCACATTCTTCCTGGTGGGGAGCTGACCTGAGGCTGTCTTGAATGCCCTCATCATGTTTATTTCAAGCTCCAATGCCAGTGTTTGCTCCGACGCCTAGATTTAAGTCTCAGGATTCAGATCTCTGTTTGAAATACCAAGGGAGCGTTTAAAATGTAAGACACTCCTATTCCGCAGGCAGCTGGCAGCATGGCACTGTCTACCATGGGACAGAGGGATGGAGTTAGAATTCTGCCTGTGCCATCCTCACCAACTCCATTGTGGCAAAAGCCGGGGACGGCTGAGAGCGAAGGATATGTCTGCACATCGGATTTGTCTGCAGTTATGAAAAATGACGTGTGGAGAATTAAAAGTAATACAGGAAAGATTCTGGAAAGCCCTGGTTCCTGCCAGTGACAGGTGAGGCTATTCATATGAACTTTCTTAATACAGGCAATTAAAAAGGGAGGATAAAATGTTAAAGACAATGAGAGCATTTAAACACCCACAAACATGACACTGCTGACCAGGTAATAGGGACAGGACTCCAAACCAAAGGACGGTGAGAAACCAGGGAGATAAAGGGCCAGTGTTAGCCTGGTGATGCTTGCCAATACAGACGAAAGCAAGCATCAGCATTCAGCTGGGTTTGAGGGAACTGCAGAACCCCGGAAGAATCTCGAGGCCAAAGCTTGGGCCAGCCAATAATAGGTTAGTCTAGAGGAACCCCACCCATATGCACCTGAGACCCCAAAAGGATAGTTCCTGAGAGTCAGCCCCTCCCACCTAACCCCAGTGCTAATGACTGCAGGATGTCAAGCAGACTCAGAAAGGGAAAGAGCCCTTGAGGAATATATAGCCCTGGGCTAGCTCCTGGCATTGCATCCCATCAAGGTCTGCATCACAGGAGTGAGCCATCACCAAAGAAGCAGTGGCCTCAGAGCAGGGCCAGCCCAACAGCTGCCTCCAAGTCATGAAGGAAAAGGTGACTCTCCTCTGGAAGGAAACGGCCCAGACCTCGGGGAGTTCCCAAAACTACATTGTGCAGAGCAAGGATCGACATGCAGTCACAGATAATCACACACTGAAAAATCGAGGGGTGCCGCCAAAAGACCACGAGAACTGGAAAAGCAATCCAGTGGAGCCTTGAAACACAGCAGCAGGTGTGTGGAAAGCGACAGCAGGAACATTCCTATGGGCCCAGAATGAATTTGCTAAGGAAGATATTGAGCAAGCAACTCCGCTCCCAACAGGCCTGTTAACCCTGAGAAAAAGTGGAGGCCACACACATCTCAATGCCTTTACCCAGGGTCAGGAGCCAGAGCACTGCTGTCCACCAGGGACACTCAGCAATGTTTAGTGATGGTTTTGGCTATTAAAACTGGGAGGAAAGAGTACTAATGACATCTAATGTGTAGAGGCCAGTGGCAACTGCAGAATAGCCCTAAAGCATGAAGACTTAGCCAAAACATCGGGAGTACTGGGGTTGAGAAACCTTACATTCACTATCCACGTATAAGAGATCAAGAAGGCAGCGGGACTCAAGGAGCCATCTAGGCTGGAGACGAGAATTGGGGCAATCGCAGACAAATAAGTGGTGTTTACTGCCTGGAGACTGAGCTCACTGTCCAGGGGACAGGGCAGACAGGGAAGAACCCTGGGCACTCCTAGATGAACAGGCTGGGACAGGGGAGCAGAAACGGTGAAGAAAGGCTGAGAAGAAAAACCGAGGCTGAGGGCTGGAAAGAAGTGTCAGAGAAAGGATGAGAGCTGTGGCCACACAGGAGTGGGAATGCAAGCAAACTGTGAAGCCTGTTTGCTGCTCTCTGGCCGTGAAGGCCCTAAGATGAGATAGTCCCTTAAGATCATGAGCACAGGGGCTGGAGAGATGGCTCGGAGGTTAAGAGCCCTGACTGCTCTTCCACGGGACCCAGGTATGCACATAAAAATAAATACATATTTAAAAAAACATGGACACAGCTACCAGACATACAGTTAGGCTGGACCAAGATGCGGCTTTGCCAAACAAGTGAGAGATGATGACAGTGGACTTGGGGAAAGGGCATTGTGACTAACTAGGAAAGGTAAGCTTGTGACAAAGGGAAAACACGAGAGGGGTGAGGGCAGTAAAAAGTGGGAAAATGGGTGAGTTCAGGTGGAACGGGGGGCAGGGCTGCTACATCCTGGCCAGAGAAGAGCCGCCTGATTGACACCTATGGAGGGTTGAAAGTATGACTCTTGAAAAACAAACGAACAAACAAAACTAAGTGAGAGGCTGAGCTAGAGGAGAGATCTGAGCTAGAGGAGAGATCTGAGCTAGAGGAGAGATCAGAGATAGAGGAGAGATCTGAGATAGAGGAGAGATCTGAGATAGAGGAGAGATCTGAGATAGAGGAGAGATCTGAGCTAGAGGAGAGATCAGAGATAGAGGAGAGATCTGAGCTAGAGGAGATATCAGAGATAGAGGAGAGATCTGAGATAGAGGAGAGATCTGAGATAGAGGAGAGATCAGAGATAGAGGAGAGACCTGAGATAGAGGAGAGATCTGAGCTAGAGGAGAGATCAGAGATAGAGGAGAGATCTGAGATAGAGGAGAGATCAGAGATAGAGGAGAGATCTGAGATAGAGGAGAGATCTGAGATAGAGGAGAGATCAGAGATAGAGGAGAGACCTGAGATAGAGGAGAGATCTGAGATAGAGGAGAGATCTGAGATAGAGGAGAGATCAGAGATAGAGGAGAGACCTGAGATAGAGGAGAGATCTGAGATAGAGGAGAGATCTGAGATAGAGGAGAGATCAGAGATAGAGGAGAGACCTGAGATAGAGGAGAGATCTGAGATAGAGGAGAGATCTGAGCTAGAGGAGATATCAGAGATAGAGGAGAGATCTGAGATAGAGGAGAGATCTGAGATAGAGGAGAGACCTGAGATAGAGGAGAGATCTGAGATAGAGGAGAGATCTGAGATAGAGGAGAGATCTGAGATAGAGGAGAGACCTGAGATAGAGGAGAGATCTGAGATAGAGGAGAGATCTGAGATAGAGGAGAGATCAGAGATAGAGGAGAGACCTGAGATAGAGGAGAGATCTGAGATAGAGGAGAGATCTGAGATAGAGGAGAGATCAGAGATAGAGGAGAGACCTGAGATAGAGGAGAGATATGAGATAGAGGAGAGATCAGAGATAGAGGAGAGATCTGAGCTAGAGGAGAGATCAGAGATAGAGGAGAGATCTGAGCTGGAGGAGAGACCTGAGCTGGAGGAGAGATCTGAGCTAGAGGAGAGATCTGAGCTAAAGGAGAGATGAAGAAACCAAGAAGCCAGCTGTTGACAAGTCATCTCTGTGGGTACCAAAATCACTGTGGGGGTGGCAGGGAGGGACAGGGAGTAAAGGAAGCCAAATTCTTTCGGAAATGAGGGGAGGAACTGTGGGCCAGTGGCTGACTGCAACACGGGGAAAACAGGAGCTATACTCTATTAAACCTGCGAATGCCACACTATCTTAACAAATGCCCTGATCCAAATTATTCAACGAGGTTGGCTATGAAACATCACAATTAGAATTATACAGGTGAGGAGAGGGCATTTCTTTTAACTGTTTTCCTTCTGCGTGTATTCCCAGATACCTTCACAGGGGAAAACATTCAACTCCCAGCTTCTGGAACTTAATCCTTTGTGGGCCTCAGGGAGGGGAGGAGGAAAGACAATAAGAAAACAGGAAGTCTATGTTTGCAGAAGGCTTGTCCAGCCCTCTGGGTAAGCTAAAGCTGTGAGTCTTTTAATTAAAAGTTTTAGTTGTGCTGGGTTTTTCCATGGTGAGCCTTTGGCTGGTCCTCACGAAGCTGGTGGGAGTAAATGACAGAAAATGAGTTTAGGTGGCCAGGAGGATTTCACCTGTAGCTTGGTTACCTGATAGCAAGCCGTCAAGCCAAGTTTGTATTTGCTCACTGAAGCAGAGTCAGGGTTACCCAAGAAACCTCCCAGTCTGTTCTGTTGGCAGCTCAGCTGGGTGAAGCCTTAGCAACTCCATGTTGCACGTGTATGTATATCTCGGTGAAAGTTTGCAGCCACAACTCTTCCTTGCTTATTTTTGTTTTTGAAGACAAGGGTTTTTTGTTTTGTTTTGTTTTGTTTTGTTTTGTTTTGTTTTGAGACAGGGGCTCTCTATGTTGTCCTGGCTTTCCTAGAACTATCTATGTAGACCAGGTTGGCCTCAAAGATCTGCCTGCCTCTCTGCCTGGCATCAAGGGCATTCACCCGCAGGATTTAATTAGAAGACAGAGTGTTATGCAACCCAAGCTGTCAAGGGACTTGAGATCCTCCTGCCTTAGCCTCAGAGTGAAATTACAGGCATGTGCCACTATACCCAGCTACAACGTCTTGTGCTCAACCATCAGACATACATCTTGAGGATGGTTGGTAGCTTCTTTCCGTTAAGACATAGAGAACTAAGAATGACTGAAGATCCAAGTAACATCCCTTGAAGAGAGCACACATCTCTTCAAAAAGGCCATGCAAAAGCCTGGAAGTGCATCCTGAGTCCAGCTATCGACACCTTGCCTGCCTCCTCGCTGTGGATAGAGTCTGTGGTAGACTAGAAAGAGGGCTGCATTTATAGTCAAAATCCTCAGTTAAAAATGCTGCCTTGTACATAATAAATAAATAAAATCTTAAAAAAAAAAAGTGCTGCCTTGGGCCAGGTGGTGGTGGTTCATGCCTTTAATCCCAGCACTTAGGAGGCAAAGGCAGGCGGATCTCTGAGTTTGAAGCCAGCCTGATCTACAGAGCTAATTCCAGGACACGGCTACACAGAGAACCCCTTTTTATAGAAAAAGAAAGAAAGAAAGAAAGAAAGAAAGAAAGAAAGAAAGAAAGAAAGAAAGAAAGAAAGGAAGAGAAGAAAGAAAGAAAGGAAGCAGGGAGAAAGGGAGGGAGAAAGGAAAGAAACAAGGGAGGTAGATAGGAGAGAAAGAAAGAGTTCTTCAATCTTACCGTGTCCTGGATGAGTTACTTAGTCCTTTTTTGTTTGTTTGTTTGACAGGGTTTCTTTATACAGTCCTGGCTGTCCTGGAACTCACTCTGTAGACCCGGCTGACTTCAAATTTACAGAGATCCGCTCGCCTCTGCCTCTGCCTCTGCCTCTGCCTCTGCCTCTGCCTCTGCCTCTGCCTCTCTGCCTCTGCCTCTCTGCCTCTGCCTCTCTGCCTCTGCCTCTCTGCCTCTGCCTCTCTGCCTCTGCCTCTCTGCCTCTCTGCCTCTCTGCCTCTGCCTCTCTGCCTCTGCCTCTGCCTCTCTGCCTCTGCCTCTCTGCCTCTGCCTCTGCCTCTGCCTCTCTGCCTCTGCCTCTGCCTCTGCCTCTGCCTCTCTGCCTCTGCCTCTGCCTCTGCCTCTGCCTCTGCCTCTGCCTCTCTGCCTCTGCCTCTCTGCCTCTCTGCCTCTCTGCCTCTGCCTCTCTGCCTCTGCCTCTCTGCCTCTGCCTCTCTGCCTCTGCCTCTGCCTCTGCCTCTGCCTCTGCCTCTGCCTCTGCCTCTGCCTCTGCCTCTGCCTCTGCCTCTGCCTCTGCCTCTGCCTCCCAAGCGCTATGATTAAAGATGTGCGGCTCCACCGCCCAGCTACAGTGGTTTTCTTGCAGGTGAAACAGAAACATCTCCAGCCTTCTTCTTCAAGGTTCTTAGCTAAGAGAGTTCGAGGAAGCCTGTAGTAAGCCTTGAGCCACATGACAGGGTTGGAGGGACAGCTCAGTGGTTAAGGACACTTGAGGGTACTAAGCTCAGCTCCTAGCACCCATGTCAGTCAGCTCACAACTGCCTGTAACTCCAGCTCCTCAAGCCTCTAATCACACTCACATGCTCACACACAGACCCACAATTATAATTTCTTTAAAAAAAACTCATGGTGGGCCATGGCAGTGCACATCTTTAATCCCAGCACTTGGGAGGTAGAGCCAGGTGGATCTCTGTGGAGGCCAGCCTGGTCTACAGAGCGAGTTCCAGGGCAGCCAAAACTACACAGAGAAACCCTGTCTCAAAACAACAATGAAAGTCACATACAAGAAACCACGTTTACCGATCAAGGATGGGCTAAACCCTACTGAACTGGATGCTTGGCATCCAGCCTACCCTGAGCTCTGCCTTGGTCCCTGCTGCACTCCTTTATCTCAGCCCATGAGCGTTGTGTCTGGTCTTGCTACTCGAGTATTCTAGGCCAGAAGCATTTCCCCTTGGCACAGCCTAGTCCCCAAAGCACAGCGTTGCTCGCTTATCTGGGCCCTCAGTGAATTGGTGGGGCTGGGAGTGAAACTGGACCCTTCCATGACTACAGACAGACTCATCTCTGGAAGAAAATAGAAACGGCTTGTCTGTTCTGGTGCTCAAGCAAGCCTGGGGCTCTGGGAGCATTGAGCACAGGCTCCACCCCTGGGCTCCACCCCAGCCCAGGGAGTTTTAAAAGCTGTGCTTACTCTCTAAGGAGGCTGTTCCGCAAGAGGCAGCACCTTGCATTTAGGAGGAGCCACCACATCAGCTGCTTCAAGAGGCCTCCGGGTCCCCATGTGAGGCTGTTCTATGGGGAGTGAGATATCCGAGGGGTTTTCCTTGTGGGGGTGGGGGTGGGGCGGTAGGGTTTATACTCTGCGTCTAGAGCACCCTTTCCCCCAGTGTACACTTGGCAAACTTTTCTCACGGAACACCATCTGATAGTAGCACCTTACCTCATCTTTGTCAACTAGTGTGCTGGGGTTGGGCCGGGGCTGGTCTTTGAATGAGTAGGAGGCCATCTGCTTCTTCAACAGCTCCAGGAAGTCGGGAGGCTTGTACTGCGGGAGGTCGGTTGGGATTGGATCGTTTCTTTGCACAAGGGGTATCTTTTTCCTTCCTTCGTTTTTAAAATTGTAGGTTGCTTTCACTGGATTTAATAGGGACTCTTCAATAAAAGTCTTTATGTGGTAAGTGCCAGGTATTGGAGTATTCTGTGGGAAATTGACATTGGTTATAAGATCACTGCACCTGTGACTTCCCCAAAAGTACCACCATTTCTATGTGGCTTTTGTCTCTAAATTCAAGAAAATCTTTATCGATTTTTAACAAATACTCTATTTTATGCGATTCAGTGTTTTGTTTGTTTTAATTTCGTTTTTGAGACAGGATCTCATTATGTAGTCCTGGCTGGCCTTAAATTCATAGAAATCCATCTGCCTCTGCCTCTGCCTCCCAAGTGCTAAATTAAAGGCGTGCATCAGCATTTTACTTACATGTTCGTGTGTGAACCACATGTGTGCCTGGCACCCACAGAAGTCAGAAGGGGATGTTGGATCCCGAGGAACTGGAGTTATAGACAGTGGGGACCCATGGGGACCCAGGTCCTCTGCAAAAGCAGCCAGTGCTCTTAACTGCTGCACCGTCTCTCCAGCCCCTAACAGACATTTTTTTTTTTTTTTTAAGGCTTACTTTCATTTTATTCCTAAGAGTGTTTTGCCACATGGTGCAACATGCTGAATCCCTTGGGACTGAAGTTAAGGCAATGGTGAGCTGCCATGTGGGTGCTGGGAATTGAACCCAGGTCCTCTGGAAGAGCAACCGGTTTTCTTAACCGCTGAGCCATCTCTCTAGCTACTCCCACCCACAAACACTCTTGACAAAAGACTATTTCAAAAGCGTTGTGACTGTTTCCATTCTGAAGCAACTGCTGAACATTGTACAACGGATAACATCTAAAAGCTACCTTTAAACTATATTACAGGTGGCCTTTAAATCTCAGAACTCTACATGTTCAAGACAAGCCTGGTCTTCATAATGAGTTCCAGGCCAGCCAAGTATATAGGGTGAGACCCTATCTACTTATACATATTTGTTTTGTGTATGTGGCATGAGGGCTAGCATGTACCACAATGTACATGTAGAGGCTGAGGATTGATGAGGATTGAACTCAGGCCATCAGCCTTAGTGGCAGGCACTATTATCTGCTGAACCTTCTTACTAGACTTGAAGTTAATTTGTTGAAAGGTGACAAGGATACAACTGTCATTCTTTGACCATAGGTTGCAGGCCACTGAGTGTAAAGTACTTTGGTGGGTAGCTAAAACTTCCCCTAAAAGCAGGTAAGAGTCTTTTAAGATTATTTGTTTATTTATTTGCATTGATGTTTTGTCTACATTAATATCTGTGTGGGGGTGTTGACTCCCCCTGGAACTGGAGTTACAGACAGTTTCA
Source organism: Cricetiscus sungorus (assembly GCA_030556225.1). NCBI lineage: Eukaryota > Metazoa > Chordata > Mammalia > Rodentia > Cricetidae > Cricetiscus > Cricetiscus sungorus. The sequence continues at coordinate 35,338,036 of JANBXA010000600.1, forward strand.
AACTGCCATGTAGGTGCTGGGAATTGAACCCAGATCCTCTGGAAGAGCAGCCGGAGCTCTTAACCGCTGAGTCATCTCTCTAGCCTCTTCTACCTATTTTTTAAAAATTATTTTTATTTTATTTTAAATGTGGGCATGCTGTTTCTAAGGAGCTTTGAGAGTGAGGTGAAATGTAATGCCAGACTGGAGATGAGGACCTGGCCTGGTACAGCACATACTCTACAGGCCAAAAGGGGTCTGGTACTTCAAATTATGACCACAATATGCCTACATGGCTGGATCTGAGGTTTCAAATCCTGCTGTTCTATCGACATCTTTCCAGCTCATCCCATTTCTTTTGTTAAAATTAATTCAATTGGAATTTGTTCTATTTTCGAAGATTTTGACAGAAAGCACCTACAACACAGAAATTGCCCCTTGAGAAAGTGAACTGGCCATTCTTTCATTTGCTACCAGCTTATTTTATGTCCTTCATATGCACGGACCACCTGTACAGCTGGCTGGTCTCAAGCCAACTTGACACAGGCTTGAGTTAGCTGAAAGGAGGAATCCTCAACTGAGAAAATGCCTCCTTAAGATCCAGCTGTCAGGCATTTTTTAAATTAGTGATTGATTGGGGGGGGGCGGCCCATTGTGGGTGTTGCCATTCCTGGGCAGGAGGTCTTGGCTTCTATAATAAAGCAGGTTGAGCAAGCCATGGGAGCAATCCAGTAAGAAGTGCCCCTCCATGGCCTGTGCATCAATTCCTGCCTCTGGGTTCTTGCTCTGTTTGAGTTCCTGCCCTGACTTCCTGGAAATGTAAGCTGAATAAACCTTTCCTCCCCAAGTTGCTTTGGTCATGGTGTCTCATCGCAGCAATAGGAACCCTGACTAAAACTCCATGTTAACAAACTGGCTTCTCTGCCATAAAGCCAAATCCCTTTCCACAATGGATGTGACAGACCGTAAGATCGATCGTGGTTGGCCCAGTAAAGGACCAGGAACCCTAGTTCTAAACCCTCACTCTGTCCAACACTTAAAGCTCATTTCTCTTTCATATGCTAATTCTAAAATTACAAGTGGGAAATGTAACCTGTGCAGAGCTGAACAAACCGTTTTCTCACAGTAAGTGTTGCTGACTTAAAAAGGAAGACTGTTTAAAACCTTAACAGGAACGAAAAGAACTTAAATGGGAAGGAGTGGAAATATACACACCGTTAATGTTACCCTCCACCATCCTTCTCTATCAAGAGCTGAACTCTTCCGGATCTGTTTCTATGAGCAAACACAAAATCTGCTTATTTGTTTAGAAGGTGATCTCTTGAAATTACATATGACGTATAAAATATTTACTTGAAGAAACTAAAGTGCCTCTACCAAACCAATTAGCTAACATGAAAATGAAGGATAAGTGATGATACATCTTGCCCATACTAGTTCCTTAAAGTGTTAAGCTATTAAATGATTTTAAGTATCTAAAATCCCTTTGGTGAAATTAAAATAAGCATCCCTATCTCACAGAGGTGTTCAAAGAACAACAGATATGACAACATTTGATGTCAGGCCACAGCTCCTTTGTCCAGTGGCTAAATTAATGCATGTGGGAAAGTTATTCAACCAATCCTCATGTATTATGCTTTCTCACAGAAATATAAGGATATGCACTGGATGGATGTGGAGAGGTGGTGGTGCACACCTTTAACCAGGGAGACAGAGGCAGGTGGATCCCTGCGAGTTCGAGGCCAGCCAGGGGGCTACACAGTGAGACCCTGTCTCGAGAGAATGGGGGCAGGGCATGGCAGGAGAGGAAGACACACACCCACAACCATATTTATCAAGTCACTGATAAATGACTTGGCATCTCATCTGCCAAGTTAAGAAACAGATGGTTTGGGCATGCCTGTTTCCAGTGGGGTGTGTCTCTGCCACAAGCGTTCACTCTACTTATGCTTAGGGTGAGTCTGCATTTGCTTCAGCCCTGAGGTCTACAGAATCCAGCTGTTTAAGTTTTTCCTTTTGTGCTATTGCAAATCATTAAGGCACCAAACTCTACTTCCTGTTTATAGCACTCATTATGAAATATAGTTATCTCAAGCAAGAATGAACTAAAGAATAATTGGCAAACATAACGGGTATAATCCACTCACTTCTAAGAGCTCCGCAAGTTCTATACTGCTGCTATGAAACATGTACATTTGCCTAAAAGCCAAGCGTTCATGTGGTCTGCTATGCCATGCTATACATCCGAATCCCCACGTTTGATGTGCCCCACTACGCATGCTTGTCGACCTCTCTCCACCCAGCATGCTCTTTTATTGAATTCCCGTTGATTTTTCAGTTGCTCATTTTGCAATCACAAAAAGTTCTCAGGTGGGTCAAACAGGTTTCCCACATCTCTGTTCAAAGCAGAAAAGTGTGTGGTGTGTGTGTGTGTGTTTGTATGAGAGAGAGAGAGAGAGAGAGAGAGAGAGAGAGAGAGAGAGAGAGAGAGAGAGAGAGAGAGAGAGAGAGAGAGAGAGAGAGAGAGAGAGAGAGAAATAGAACTAGTCCAGGAGAAAGGAACTGCCAGGCTGGCTCAGGCAAGTGATCTATATTCTCACCTTCTATCATTTTAAATTCACTTTAAAAGAGAAGATAAATGATAGGCTAAACAAACACCCTCACCTAAATTTATTTTTTAAAAGTACTCAAATAGGAAGCAGGGCAGAGCACTACTGTTAGAATTGCCAACAGTTCATTCTTTTAACAGAAAAAAAGGGCAGAAAATCTAATCGCTTTACTGACTCAAGTTTGTAGGGGAAATTTAAAAAATGAAAAAGGATGGGGAGAGAAGGTGAAGGAGGCAGCAGTTTAAAAAGAGAAAGAAATCAATTCATAATCAAAGGAAGAAAATCAGGTGTGATCACGATCAGCAGCGGAACAGGCCTGGGAGTAGGGATGCTGAAAAAGCACCAGGACTCCGGGAGAGGAGGCTGCGGGGGGCGGGAGGGGGGCAGAGGGGGGCCGCAAGGGGCAGGCTACCCTACCGAGGTCGGGACGAGCGAATCTCCACGTCCTAGGTCTTCTCTCGTTACTGCGGAGGGGTTGATGGCAGCGGTGGCTGGCTTGTCCATTGCGACCTCGTCTCCCCAGGCCCCAGCTGGCAGCCGGTTGCTAGGAGCCCCAGCCACCCGCCAATTCTGAGTCTGCGCGTGTGAAAGACCAGTGCGGGAGTCCTGCAGGTCACTCCACCTCCACTGTTGGGGACAGGGAGGTGATGCACTGTGCTGGCTCCTGCGAAGCTGACTCAGTGGACATCCTTAGAGACGGTCACGTGTGTGTCATAAAGTACAGGGACTATGAAGTCGTCCGAGTTCATGGGTATGTGTGTGTGCATAGGCAGGCTTACCCACACCTGATGGGACCCACAACTTCTACCATTCCCTCGCAAATCACTCCCAATCCCATATCCTAGAAGGGAAAACTGGTTCGCTTTAAGGCAGAGTTCTTCCTTGACATCCACTTCCGGGGTAGGGTGGGGGCCATCCTGAACACCAGCTGTGTGAGCAGGTCACCGTCTCTTCCATAGGCCCTTGGCCTTCTGGGCCATTCTTGGCTGTAGCTTTGCAACCTAAAAATACTATTTTTAAAAAAGTGATTTTCAACCTTAATTCCTTTGCTGGAGGACCTACTGTGCTCCAAGGGCTTCACATATATTACATTTCAGGTAACCCTAATAGCAATGCTGCAATGCCGTTGTTAATTAATTCGCTCCATCTGGAGAATGGCAGCTTCTTTAAACAGTAACATCATCACACTGACATCAAAGTTTTCAAAACCCAATCCATTGCCTTCAACAGCTTGAGGTTTCTGTTTCCCGTCATCAATTTTCAAGAGTTGAGTGGACTTCCATTGTTTGTCTCCTAAAAATCAATTCAAGCTGCGGGCTTGAAGACACAGCTCCAAGCTAAGAGCACGGGCTGCTTTTCCAGAGGACCGGAGTTCGGTTCCAAACACCCACGAGTTCACAACCATCCTGTGACTTCAATTCCAGTACATTGATGCCCTCTGAACTGTGCAGGCACCAGGCACACACGTAGTGCACATACATAGATGCAGACAAAACACACAAACTGATCTAAAAACTACTCTCGGGAGGGGCTCTCAGAGGGCTCCGAGACTATCTGTTTAATATCCCTGGGACTCACATGGTGAGCAGAGAACTGACTAGAAAGTTGTTCTGGGACCTCTGTTTAAATGCTTGGCTACATATGCACACACAGAAAATTCTATAAAAACAAAATCGGAACACAAGAGGAACTTATTTACAAAAGCAGCTGTTTCTAGGTACCAATTTATCTTAATGGTGGGGAGAGATGGCTCAGTGATTGAGTGCTGGCTGCTCTTCCAGAGGACCTGGGTTCAATTCCCAGCACCAACAAGGTGGCTCACTATGGTTTGTAACTCCAGTTTTAGGGGATGTGGCCTCCCTGGGCACCAGGCATAGTATACAGACACACATGGATGTGAAACATCCTTATACATACATAATTAAAAAAAAAATGTTTGTAAAACACCTTGTGACTTTAAAATGAAAATTGATTTCAATTCCAGGACAGAAACTAAGAAAAACTCAGCCAGTTTTAAGATTTGCTCTGTGTGTGTGTGTGTGTGTGTGTGTGTGTGTGTGTATAGAGAGGAGACAATTGTGTCCATGGCACACACGTGAGGACACCTTTTTGACATCCATGTGTGTTCTGGAATTTAGCTTGGTAGGCTCATGTGGCGGTGTTTTACTTGCTGCATAGCAGGCAGGCCCCAGCTCCTCGGGAACTCTGCTGTAACTTGGGGAAATTAGGTTTTCATCTAATTTCTCCACAATCCCGGGATTCCTTTCTTCAGTCTCCTGCAGCCCAGGCCTCCGCTTCTCCAAGTGCCAAGGTTATAGACATTCACACTTGGCCTCGATTTACTATTTTTTTTTTTTCAAGTACCATGAACCAAGTTTAAAATGAGTGGAAATCACATGGTTAAGATGGAATTAAATGTAAGTTCTCAAATGTAACAGGTTAATCAAGTCCACCCCGAGTTCATTTCACTTTCTTATTTCGGCTGAGGTTATAAAACTGGCTCAGTAGACTAGGGACTCAGACCCTAGAGATTGAATATGAAGGAACAGAGAAGTCCAGAAACCCACACAAGGTGTGAGAGTAGAAGGGGACATTCAGATGAAAGAGCGGTTTTCCTCAAAAAAAAAAAAAAACAAAACAGAAGCACCATGGGTCAATGATTTCAAGGACTTTTGCCCATGAAACACAGCTAAGGAGACATCACAGGGGTTGGGCCAAAGTTCACTTGCAGAGTACTTGGCTAGAATGTGCCAGCCTGTAGCTACTTCCAGCACGAATTAGCTGGGGTAAAGGGGGCATCCTAGTGTTTGGGAGGTGGAGAGAGGAGAGTTAGAACTTCAAGGGGAAACTGGGCGAGTTAGAGGCCTGAAGTATATGAGGAAGTCTGAACAAAAGGAAAAAAGCCCACAACCAAAGCTACCACCATTGTATGTAAGATCCTGAGATCTTTTCTGGCTAATAGGTTTTAAGACAAAACCACAAGATGTTCAGTGCTCAATAATGCCTGTTACCCAACAGACCTCCAAAACTGCTCTTTTCCTAAAATTTCTTGGGAAAACATTACTTTCCCAGGATAATCTTCAACTCTGAAGGCTACAGAATAGAATGTCTCTAAATTATGCCAAATACATCAGAATGCTTTGACAGAATCTTTAGAAAACCTAAAATGTATACACAATTAAAAATATATCTAGAAATATAGAAAGTTCAGGGTTGTTATTCTTAGCAACAATATCCAATACAACCAGCTTCCTTTCAAGTTAGACTAATCCAACTTAAATTAGCCTCCCGTGGCAGCTTTAAAAAAATCCTATTACTAAAAACCACCATTCAGTGAATTTAAGAAATGTCAAATTGAAAAATCACCACCATAAATGGTTAAACACAATATCCTGTCACAAAAGCGATTTCCCAAGCCTGAGCCTGCTCACTGTTAGGAGCAGTTGCTGTTCTTGCAGATGACCAGGTTCAGTTCCCAGCACCCACATGGCAGTTAACTTCAGTCCCAGGGGGCCTGATACCTCCTGGCCCCCACAGGGACTACAAGCACAGGCATATACACTCACAATTTTCTAAGTGCTTTACTGGCAGAAACCTGAGAGCAAATACACTACAAACAGTACTAAAGAATTACTACTATAATCCTGTTAAACTAAAACTACTCAACATGGTATAGACTTGAAGATAGCCGTGGGTTCAGATATGATTGCTTACATAGTACACCAGATATGGTAGCACATACCTGTAATTTCAGCAAAGGCAGGATTGCTGCCAAGTTTGAGTCCAGCCAGCGCGCGCACACACGCGCGCGAGCACACACACACAGTACTCTCCCTTTAACCTTATTCTTGGTTATCTGTATTTTGGTATTAATTTATTTGACCTTCCAGACTGGAGAAATACTATGATTAATCGCTTGTTCCCATTTTCCATCAACACCTGGGTTTAACATGGCAACAATGGCTGAGTACTTCAACTTAAGGCCACAGACTATACTGGGAGTCACTATTTCACTGAACACTTTCCAAAGGTTAGAAACCATGAGGGCATCTTACAGGTAAGTTAACTGGAGCTTGGATTACAGACCTGAAAATCATTCAGGATTGTCAACTGGACTGCAACAAAATGTGAAAACCATTTAATACCTTGGAAAGAATGCTCCAGGCAGAAACCCTGCTTGAGCACCCAATGGAAGGGCCTCAGAATCGGACACCTATTTCTACAAGGCTCTCCCCTGAGGAAGAGGACTAGCAGTTGGCACTGTGTCTAACTTCCCTCCCTCTTCCTCTCTATAGCATGAGGCAGTACCCATCTGGGGCAGTCCTAAAACTTGTGGGCCACAAATAGCAGGCAATAACTATTCTGTTTCAATCTTTGCTCTGGTTTGCTATGGAATTAAGTATTTAAAAGGCAGAACAAGAAAAACTTTGATAACCATTTCCTAAACTTTACAGAGAAAGCAACGAGAAAAGCAAAGTCTAAAACAAGGCTTAGTTAACTGCTTATCTTTTTGGTATAACATGTTGCAAGCAGGTAAGCAAGCACAGCTGAAATTTCAGTTAAATTAAAATTAAAAGAGCACACTGATAAACTAAGAAACAAAGGTGAATTATAGTATCCTCCCACTAACTACTAACAAAGTTGCAACTATTTAAAAGGCAGGAAGCAAGGCTGAAAAGTTGGTTCAAGAGTTAAGAGTGCTTGTTGCTCTTGCAGAGGACCCAGGTTTGGTTCCCGGCACCCACATGGTGATGTACAACCAAGTGTGACTCCAGTTCTGGGGATCTGGTGCTGTCTTCTGACTGCTGAGGGCACTAGGCACACATGGTACACATACATAGAGGCAAAACACTAGACACACATAAATCTAAATTTTTTAAATAAAAAAATGGTAAACACTAAATGTGTGTGTATGCCAATTCTTTACAAAAGGCTCATTTATGAAAGACTTTTTTTTTTCTTCTTGGAAACAGTCTCACTGGAGTCTGGGCTGGCCTGGGACTTGCCATGTAGAATAGGCTGGCCAGTGAACCCAGAGCTGGGATTAAGAGTGGAGCACCACACCAGACAGGAAGTTTCTAAGCAAGAGCCCATCTCAAAAGACTACAGCTGAATTACACCAGGAAGAAAATAATTCCACACACCGCTGTCCCAGAATTATTACACCAATATATATAAATCACTCAGATTCAGAGCAACAATTGGGTAAATTGTAATTTTTTTTATTGGAAAACAAATATACAACTTGGAATGGATTTGAGGCAAATTGTGCCATAAGCAGATTTTCTTTAAGTGGCTAAACAAAGTTTAAAAAGCAAGTAACAATAAAAGAAAATGTTTCTGGTACAATACCAGCAGTACAAAAAAATAGTGTACGAGTACCTGGATAAAACACCCGTTTTGCAATAGTGCAACTTTTAAGTACATATTGTTGACTGTCCACAGTCCACGCAGAGTTACAACTCCACACTTCAACAACAACATGCTGACGGTTCCTAAAACTACTTTTAAAAAAGGCATAACCCAGATGTTCCCGCATTTGACCAACTCCATCTAAGTTCAGATGTGCAGAAGGGCTTGGATATATCCAGAGTAAGCCACATGCAACATGTTACTTCATCAATTTTCTAAAATAAGGTTTAAGGACAATGACAGAAGAGAAGGGAAGAAAACATGGAGGAATCAAGTCCTAATTACTATACATGCATATTTTTTTTTTTTTGACAGTAGGGGGAAACCTTTTACAGATAAGTTACAAACAAAGAAAAGGCAAATAAACAATTTTGTACAAGAAATTTAACACATTCTGTACAATGTCTTCACTTTGCTGTCATCATTTGTACAAACTCTGAAAAAATAAGAAACACAAAATTATGAGTCAATGACAAAAGTAACTGTAATCACTGAACTCTGCATTTTCTAGTCCTTTTCTGGAATTACACAGTAACAGGAAAGCCAGTTTATGGCCAAAGTTGGAACTTCACTGTATTTGGGATCCTTAAATAGGAGCCATTAAAGTTAGGGCTGCAGATATAGCTTGTGGAATGCTTGCCTAGAGTGTGCAGGCCCAAGCTCATCCCCACAACACGATGGCAGAACAATCTTGGCTTAGTTTAGATGTGAATTTTATATCTGTTGGGTTAGCAGTCAATATTGTAAGACTTCAGTACATCATCTACTTAACTTTTATAAGGTTAAATTTTATGCTACTTACAACTATTATGTCATGAAAAAATACAAGTGAAAAGGTAAAAGGAAAAGATTAATTCCCTAGAATCCTTTCCACATCTTTCCATGTTCCCTGCAATGGGCACCCAAGTTGTGAATAGCCACAGATACTCTGGAATTCAAACAGTAGAAAGAAAAACAGAACCTAGTCAGATACATTCGAAGTCTATTTTATTTTAGGGAATCCACAGTAAGAGTTGAAACTCTCCAAATTATTCCCCTACCTTCTACAGAAACTGCTCAGTTACATTCAAATGTTAATACCTTAGTAAAATGTCTTCTAGGTGTAAGCATAGAACTTCAAAGTTCTTAAGTGTGATCTTTAGTCTTGTTGGCACATTTTAAATGGTATAAACTTAGTGAGAACCAGTTTGGTGCCCACATTTTGGGAAGATTACTGATCCTCAGCTATGACACACCCGCAGTTAATCTGAAGTATGGTATAAATAAGGCAATGACTGTGACTTACCTTCATAGTTTACCTGACCATCACCATCGATGTCTGCTTCCCTGATCATCTCATCGACCTCTTCATCTGTCAGCTTCTCTCCGAGGTTTGTCATCACATGGCGAAGCTCTGCTGCGCTAATGTAGCCATTGCCATCCTACAAAACAGTGGGTTAAGACGTCCGAGTAATATCTGAACTGCAGAATCAGCCAACAACTTCATATTAGACTCACATAAAGTGGGGGCAGTGGATACAGAGTGAGGTCCAGGATAGCCAGGGCTGCACAGAGAAACCCTCCTGTTTTTGTTTTGGTTGGGGGCGGAGAGGGGATGTTTGAATAAAGTGAAGAGAATCCACACTTGGTTCATCTACAGATGTCATTGAGTAGGATGTCCCTATGTTCCAAAGGCACACATATAATGTATCCTTTTCAGAAGAGCCATGACTCGGAAACCCAAGTCTACACGGAATTCTTAAGAGCATTCAGCTGACACTTCTGTTGGTTTCAACCATCAGAAATGCCACGTTCTCTACAAACTCAGTCCCTGCATTCACCTTATCAAACACACGGAATGCTTCTCTGATCTCCTCTTCACTGTCTGTGTCTTTCATTTTTCTTGCCATCATTGTCAGAAATTCAGGGAAGTCAATTGTGCCATTACCTGAAAATTGTTTGTACAAACATGAAATAGAATGTAAACACCTCTTTGATGTGCCCTCCAACCCCGTCCTCTGAAGCTTACCATCTGCATCGACTTCATTAATCATGTCCTGCAGCTCTGCTTCTGTGGGGTTCTGCCCAAGAGACCTCATCACAGTTCCCAGTTCCTTTGTTGTTATAGTCCCATCACCATCCTTGTCAAATAGTGAAAAGGCTTCTTTGAATTCTGTCAGAAAGACAAAAAAAAAAAAAAAAAAAAAAAAAATCCAAGATGCATATTAACAAACACTACCCCATGATATGTACCAACTCATTAGGTGGTAGTGGTACACACACACCTTTAATCAAAGCAGTTGGCAGGCAGGAGCAGGTGGATCTCTGTGTTTTCAAGGCCAGCCTGGTCTACTAATCGAGTTCCAGGACAACCAGGACTTTACACAGGTTTACACAGATAAACCCTGTCTCAAAAAACAAACTAAAAAAATAAGATGTACTAACTCTTCAAGAAAGCATTTCAAATGCAGCTTCGATTTCTAGTAAGGCAGAAAAAACCTTATGATATTCTGTCAAAAACTAAACCACTGCGTGTTCATATTGACCTACTAGAATTTTAAAACAGCAGAAAATTAAATATACAGACAGATGTTTAGGTTACTTCAAAGGTTAAAGCTCAAAGTCAACAAAATGTTGAAGAAACAGCATAGTGTAATGCTAGTCTATCTGTTCCCATTTGTACTTTTCCAATTCTATTTCATCATCTCTAGGTTGACCAGTATCTCCACTGACTGTACAGATATAAAAGCATGTTCATGAGCATACAATTTCAAATTTTAGTCATTTTTCACTTTAAATTCAAAGCAAGAACTTCTGAAGAAAATTAAATAGGGTCAATTTTCTAGCAACAAGAAAGGACTATCATCAAATAATGCTAATGAGCCAATCAGGGCTGGAGAGATGACTTAGCAATTAAGAGCACTGGCTGCTCTCTTAGGACATGGGTTCAATTCCCAGCACCCACATGGCAGCTCACAAATGACTGTAATGCTAGTTCCAGAGAACCTGACACCCTAACAGATATACATGCAGGCCAAACACCAATGCACATAAAGTAAAAATAAGTTAAAAAAAAAAAAAAAAAAAAGTCAATCACCAGACTTTGGTGGGGCATGACTTTAACTCCAGCACTAAAAAGGCAGAGGCAAGTGGATCTCTGTGAATTTGAGGCCAACCTGGTCTACAGAGCCGAGTTCTAGGACAGGTTCCAAAGCCAGAGAAACCCGTCTCTAAACCCAACCCCCTTCCAAAGAACAAACATAAACAAAACAGTCAATCAAGCCATCAATGTCCACTTCAATCTAAGTGGAATACTATGAAGAACAAAGGCAATTTTGATTAGAAAATGTCAAGCTTATAATAAAGTACTTCATCCAAAGACTTTTAAGATCTTATGAAATTATAATTATCTTCCTTCCAATTCAAATTTGTATCACAAAAGGTATGGAGCAACAATTTTATCTTCAGGTAGCTAAATTAAGAAATTAAACATGGTACTCCCAAGGTCAAACCAATGGATAGAAACAAATCTACTAGTACAGTATTTTCTAAATAGGCTATCAACAAACAAAAGCAGTTTCTAAGTTCATGGAGCCACTTAATTCTGCTATATGAAAATGTGTATCTGACACGTTTAAGAAAATTTGTACTTTCTAATTCTATTTCATCATCTCTATACGTACCTACCGATATCTCCACTGTCCACTGACATACAAGTATGCTCGTGAATGTAAAATTTCAAATTTTGTAATATAATCATTTTAAGTTGGAGAACACCACTACTCATATATATAAAGTCCATTATTGATAGTACTTACAGCACAAATTCACCAGCTAAAAACTTTCAACTTAACTTGACTCATCCAAATGACGTCAACATTTAAAACTCTTGGCTTCCAGAAGAGCATTTTTATTTTATTCCCACCTTACATTAACAAGGCTCTGGTTTTTGTCTATTTTTAATGATCAAATGTTATCATATTTATCCTTTTAATCTCTGGTGACTTATCTATGCCCACTTACAGCGGAAGACCTGTACCTACTCATCTTTCTGACTATCCAATAAAACAGCTTCCCCTATCCTCAGCGAGTCCTGGGAAGTCACTTTAACTGGTCCCCTCTGAAGCCTATATAAGTTTTATTAAATGCTACTGACTCTTTATTCCACTTCTGCAACCAATATTTTGGTTCAATGCTCCCCTCATCTTTTGCTTGTACTATTAAAATTGCCTGATAATTGGTTTCTTTTGTGAAAATCACCAGATAAGATTACCTTTTTGGAAAGGATATTATTCTTCTCAGCATAAAATCATTATTTAGCTTTTTATTTAGATTAGGCAACACTGACTCATTTATAGTTGCCCACTACAGTCTCTCCATGTACATACAGTTCTAGTCCATTTAAATTTGACTTATTTCCTGAGGAACTCCTTCATTATCAATCAGAAACCTAACACAGTAAATTTACTTAATTCACATACTTTTTAAAGTGACTTTTTACAAACACGATATCTAGAAACAATCCATGCAAGTGTATAGTCTATCAACTACTAAACATTATTGAAAGGTTTAAGTACTTAGAATTATGTATTTGTTTACATTGCATTTTCTATCATAATACACCAAGCTGTGAACATCCCATATGTAAACTCCCAATGTTTACAATGCAACAATCAAGCTATTATATGGTTTAAGCTAAATTGTAGGAAACAGGTGGCTTAAATTTAGGTACCCTAAATCTCAAAGGTTTAAAACTTCCATAGGTCAGGCCACAGTGGTGTATACCTGCGATCCCAGCACTGGAAAGACTGGGCCAGGAAGAACATGAACTAGAGGCCAGCCTGGGCTTTGTCTCAAAGGACCAACCAAAACAAAAAAAAAAAAAAAAAACAAAACAAAAAAAAAAAACCAACAACAATTTCTCTTGCTATCCCTTTGGTTTAGACACACAATAAAGGAACTAATGACATTATTTAAAAGTCCAATTTATAATCATATACTAAAGGCTCTCCATTCTCTTTTGTTTTTTCTAGATAAGAGTTTCTCTGTGCAGCCCTGGCTGTCCTAGAACTCGCTCTATAGACCAGGCTGACATCACTAGAGACCTGTCCGCCCCTGTCTCTAACTCCTTGTTATTGTTAAAGGCATGTGCTTTTGTTGTTAATATTTGAAGGCTTCTTAAAAATCTTGTTCTGTGCACTGGTGTTTAATCTGTGATGGGAATTAAATCCAGGTCTTCAGGAAGAGCAGCCTTAATCACTTAACCCTTAACCACTGAGCCATCTCTCCAGCCTAGACTCTTAGCTATGAAAAACTCCTTTAATATCTACATTACAAAATATATACTTTTCATCATCTGCCTTTACAATTCACTTGCTCTTCAAAACAAGCAGTCTGTACACACATAGAAAAATTTTATTGTAAGCATTAATTACCAGAAATACAAATCCAAGAGCTAAAATTTTAAGTATGCAGTAAAAATACTGAATGTTAGAGATATCTGCTATAGCTTGTCATTATGTTAATTACCACTATAAATTGAGTAAGAATGTTGTCTTAATCAAATGTGGACCTTGGACTGAGGTAATTTCATAAAAAAAACAAAACACCCTTCTCCAACCAATCTTTCAAATGTCAAACAATAACTAAAGTACAGAGTTGTGTTATAACAACATTAACTGGTTACTGATGTCTTACAGAATGGAGTATTTTGTTTTATCTGAACAAGTAGTTTTTTTTTTCTAGACCAAATTATTTACTGTTAGGATTTCTAAACAAATCTGTAGTAGTGATTAGTACAGTCTGGAGATAAAAAAAAAAAAAAAAAAAAAAAAGCTTCAACTATTCAATGTTGCATTATATGTCCCCAGCGGGTCAACATTTCTTTCTGGAAGGACAAGTACACTTTAGACTCCAGAGTTTTATTATTCACCAGTAATCTACCAGTTACAAGGGGGAAAAAAAAAAAAACCAAAAAACAAACAAACCAAAAAAAACCAAAAAAAAAAAAAAAAAAAAAAACCAACAAAAAACAAAAAAAAGCATACTGTGCCTCTAAAACAGACCTTGAACTTTACTGTGCCTCTAAAACAGACCTTGAACTTTATAAGGAAGGACCTTGGTAATACTAGTACAATTGGGGTTCTTTACAGTGTTCTGTATTCTTTTGGTGTTACACATCTCTGTGAATAAAATTTATCCTTTCAAAAAATTGTATTTAGTACTTAACACATGGTAGGCATTAGGCTTTTAAAAAACTGAATCAGTCAGTCCAACTGCTCCTGGCTTTATCTTCATAAGATTTTGGTTTTTCTATACTAAAAAGTTCAGTAGAACCCACGTCAAAAAACTGGACTTAGAAATCTGTAGTATAGAAAAAGGTAGGACAGAGAAAGAATTTCCAGCCCCCACTCCTTTTATAAAGCCAATTTTAGAATAGAAGCTATCTAGCTATGTAGTTTAGGCTGACCTCAAATTTGTGAGCCCCCTTGCTTCAGTTCAAGTGTGTTGGGATTATAGGCATATAGAAACCTTAAGTCAATATGTTTTCTCTCCTGAAATGTCTGTTCTGATTAGGAGGGACCAATACATTTGAACAAAAATATTGAGAAACAAAGGGCAAATATATTAAGACAGTTTCAGATAGCAAGTATATTAGCCCAAGTCAATCCCCCATAGGGAAAAAAAATACATGAAAATAGCCGGAAAAAAAAATCTTGGTAACTTAATGGTGTAACTAAGGTTGGAGTTGTTTAGCATGTATGTATGTATGTGACTGTTTAACAGCATAACAACTCAACAAAAGTCAAAGTGCTGCCTTAGTGCGTCAATATACACAATAGATGCATTTTACAACCTGCAAAAGCAAATCCTAGATTTAAATTATATAGTAAGCAGCTCAAAAAAAAAAACAAAAAAAAAAAAAAAAAAAAAAAAAAAAAAAAACAAAAAACTAATTTGGTCTTTAATTTAGTAGCATTTACTTTATATAGTCACCAAATAATGGATGATGGATATTTGAGGATTTCTAACAGCTTCCAGGTTTCTGTATTTACAGAAATAGATTTTAAATGGGTAATATAGTTGAGCTTTAACATACTCAAGTAGTAGAGCATGCCAGAGCATTCAGGAGGGGAAGGAGAGGGTCATAAATTTCAAAACAGCTTGTCCTTCATAGGATGCAAGACCCACCAGAGCAACAGTTACACTGTCTCAAAGCCCAAGTGCTAGGGTTATTATAATACAGTGGTACAGCACTTGACTGGCATGCAGAAGGCCCCAGGCTCAACTCCCAGCACTAGAAGGGGAGAAAGCAAACTGCCACTAGGTTACTGGGAACCCTGAACAGTTAGATTAGATACACGCCTAATGAGGCCAAGCATAGTGGGGATGCGTATGATCCCTGATTCAATGAATTCAAGTCCAGTCAGTACTTAACACAACCTTTTTCCCCGAAACAGAAAAAGAGCACAACTGGCAAGCTTCCTCCACATTTCAGAATTAGCCAGTATCTCTAAATATCAGAATAAAAACAAAAGTCCTGGCTGGCAGTTAAAAGTACAGCATAAAGACAATGGGTTTTACACAATAATTGCAGTTTTTCTTCCAAAGCTTTTCTCAATAGCTGTCAGTTTTAAAATTCAAAACTCAAATTACTACAGTAGCATTTATAAAAGCTAGAGTTATAAAATCTGAAAAGAAACCAGAACAGTGACATTAATTAAGTCTTTTTCTAGGGAAATGGTTACTTACCATCTCTTATATAGACTAAATATTGCTTATCTGAAATTCATGGGATCAGAAATGTTTCAAAATACAAAGTATTTCATGTGTCACATATACTTTTATAATACACAACCAGAAGTCCATTTTTTTTAAACAGCATTTTTGTTGTCAAAGCATTCTGACCATAACCCATCTGTGCATGAGGTAGAATGCCACTCTTATTAATGGTATCAAATAAGCACTCAAATTCTGGATTTTAGTGAACACCAGCCTTGCACAGATTAGGGATTGCTTAATCTGTTATATAGTACCAAATGAAAAGCATCAACTAATTTAAAGTCAGGGTAAATCCAATGTTCATTTTTCTGACTCTGTTTTTCAATTTAGTTACTCATGTGTGTGTATATGTATAACAATAAATAAAATGATCCCCCCCTCCCCGTTATGGTAACTGATTTGAAATTGCATGCCTTTTGGATGGTGGCAACAAATAAATAAATAAACCAATCACTACCAGGTTGCATATATCTATTTTTATAACTATTAACAAGATATAAATCTGTCAAAGCAGGTTCAATTACTGTATTTATAATACAATTTGTCACCATACATGACATACATCAAAGTTATTTCATTTAAATTATTTCATTTAAAGATCTTGAATTTTGTCATTCAATTTATAATTAGCCCCAAAGGACATAATCCAATAGGGTATAGGGTATTTCTTACCTGCAATCTGCTCTTCAGTCAGTTGGTCAGCCTAAAAAGAAATCAGAAAGGTGGGTTAATGGCTTACAAGTAGATAGATTAGCAGTTGAAGAAACAAGTTTGATCACTTTCAAGGTTCATGATGTGCTATGAACTGCATTCATTTCAATGATCCTAGAATGTAATGGGTAGGCAGAATGTGTCCATATTGGTTTAACTTTATAGCTAAGCTTGACTCCAAGATTATGCCAAGTATCTCAGAATAATGTAAAAACTTAAAAACCTAAAATTTTATACACACAACTAAAAATTTATCTAGAAATATTAGAACATTTAAGGTTCTTATTTTAAGCAACAAAAGCCTATAAAACCAGTTTCCTTTTTCAATTAGACTACCCCCCTCAGCCCATTTTAGGGACAGGGTTTCTTTATATGTCATTGGCTGTCCTGGAACTAGATCTGTAGACCAGGCGGGCCTCGAACTTAGAGATCTACCTGCTCCTATCTCCACTGTGCTGGGATTATAGACATGCACCATTACCTGGCACAGACTACCCAAATTTAAACTAACCTCCCCTGTCAGCTTTTAAAAATCCTATTACTAAAAACTGCCATCCAATGATTTAAGAATCTCAAATTGAAAAAAAAAAAAAAATCACCATAAATGGTTAAACACAACATCTTGTCACAAAATGTATTTCTCAAACCTAATGGAAGGGAGAGTGAGAAGCACCTCCCACTTTTACTACTCACCTGCCTGAAAGGCAAATGCAAAGAACCTAGGACTCTAAACAAAACACACTGGCTTCTTGTTGTTACAGCCTACAGCAGTAAATATTCCTCTGCTCATCTGTATGCCCATCTATGCCAGGAGATGGTGGTGCATGAGAGGCAGAGGTAGGAGCATCTCTATCTGAGTTCTACACCAGCCTGGTCTACATAGTAAGTTCCAGGCCAGCTAAGGATACAGTGAGATCCTGTCTGAAAATAAAAATCCCTACATGGGGTTAAATGTATCATGAGTACTCCATTATCTTGTAGAGGGAAGAAAACAGCTTGGTCCCTCATGTTTTAAGTGAACATGTCCCTGGGGAAGGATTGAGCCATTATATGGAATGGCCTCACATATTTCTCTAGGGCACAGCGTAAGGATTTGAAAGAGAATCCAAAAGAAATTTTCTCCCTCAACAATTTTGATTTGATTCATGGCAGCATGGCCGTTGAAGGCCAGGCCAGGCTACTCAGCAAGATCTTAATTTCAAAAGCAACATTCAATTTAACCACAATATAAGTTGAATTAACTTATTTTTCCTTAAAAAGACAAATCAAAACCAAGAAGACCTAGGGATATAGGCTCATCAATACAGTGTTTGCCAAGCATCTTATTAGGTCCTGGGTTAAGTTCCTAGTATTAAGGAGAGAAAAAAGTGTGTGTGGGTGGTGGAGGTCAAGGAGTTAGTTAACTTAAAATTGAAATGCCATCAATTGTGTTCAAGTGTATAAGATTCTAAGATTTAAAAATGTATTTTTCCCCCAAAGTACCAATCCTTCATCATCTGGCTCTGTAAGTTATGGACATATTACTCAACCTCTCACAGGGAATTTCACCTATAACACCAACCATGTAGCTAATGATTAGTTACTGACACATATAAACTAACCAAACAACTCATAATTTCCATACAAGAGGAGAGCCTTTTACAGCTAAACTCACTATGCTCCACACTGACTTTAAGCAAAGAAAATTTACTTGCACACACTAAAACCAAAAGGCATGAGCAGCACCCTAGAAACAAAATGAGGCACGGGAAATCAAATGAAATTATTTTAAACCTAAAAATGTTAAGCTTAAATGTGTAACAGGCATTGTAGTATGTGGAGATCGGAAAGAATGCATGTGATGAATGCAGGGAAGCAACACAAAAATCAACTTCAAGGAATGAACCAGGCACACAAAAACGGAGTTTCTTGATAACATGAAAACCTCTCAACTTTGCTTTTAAGGTTTCAGGAAAAGTTTTCTTTCTCAAGTTTAAAGTCTTAAAATAAACTTACCAATAAGTTCTAGAATAAAAACTCCTAAATATCAAGAGCTTACACTTCCTGGCACTCATTTTTTTTCAACTACTCTCCCGCCTATGGAGAGTGGCATTTTCTTAGAACCAAAATTATACTTTTGGGAAAATACAAGCTCATTAACATGTGTTTATCTCAATAAACTGAAGACTAATTCACCAGAGAGATGACTCGTTCCTAACTCTCTTAATTCTGCAACCATTGATGTAATCCCTGTTGTTCTTGTCATTCCAGAGATTTCCAATACTTTCAGGTTCCACCCCAACCAACTAAACTAGATCCTGCATTTCGGGTCATCATTGTAGATCTTTATCAAGAACTAACCTGCATAACAAAGTCACCTGAACTGAATGTATTCTGCATTTAAGCATGTTCTAAATACTCCTCAAAAAAGCTGGGAAATTAAAAAAAAAAATCTAGCATACTTATCTGAATAAATTTATGATGTATGGGCTTTAAACTGAACACAAATAATGCATCCTCATTCTACTGTTCATTTCCCCAAAATGCTACTTATATACACAACAAAGGCGTCAAATACTTTTAATTATAGAAATTATTTTACCTGAAAAAGGGCTCTTTATTCTGAAAGATGACACTTTATTATAAAGCATTTTGAGCCAAAAGAGAAACCAGTGGGAAAAAAACTTCATAAAAATCTGGACCTTTGCTGAAAGCCTAAATTCTAGCTGAAGCTAAACATTTCTATATTATAATGGAGGCAAAGCAAATTCTTCTATTTTCAGCTTAATGGAACAACTTGAATACACCCAGAACATTTTCTACCTCTTCAGATCTTTTATCACCCTGACCTCAATAAAATATATTCCAATAAAAAAACACTGACTATACATGTAACTCAAGAGTTTTATAACCAAACTATACAATATCCCTATAGGATAACTTTTCTCTTTATCAGAGTCCTCAGAATTTGTCTTATAAATTATGCAGTAACCAGAACAAGTTTTCAATTTAACAAAAACCCTCAATGTTATCAATGATGCATGTAAACACAAAAACTTGCTTAAAAAAAAAGCTTACTTGAGAAAAAGACCACTGTAAGATATAGACTATGATTTTCCAATAAAATTTTAAATTCAATCTTGCTAACAACAACAAAAAAAAATAACTACAATTCGGAGTGTTAATTACTTGCATATAATTTACATCCTATTTTGCCTTACAGAGAACAAATTCAGCCAGCATATTCAGAGGTTATAATATATATGAAAACAGAAAGAATTCACCAAACTTAAATGAATGCTAGCTCTCTCCAAGGTGAACTCTGCCCACACCCTAACAGGATGGAGGTTTCAGTTGGCAAGAATCCCCAACTAGTGTTTAAGATGTCACCTTGCCTCCTGGACACACCCATTGCTGTAACCACTTGGCAGAGGGAATAAAATACGTATTGCAAATTATCGCCCTTATCATTTTTTTTTTTTTACAGGAAAAGGGAAGCTCCAGTCGTATTTTCTTTTAAAAAAAAAAAAATCCTTTCTAAAATCGCCTACTCTGCCGTGTACTTTTACTGCGCGGTCCCTGACAGCCATTGTTGCAGAAAAGAACTAAGATCAGATGGCAACTTCGACACAGAAACACCAGTCATTGCAAAAGAACGCCGCGTGTGGCCGAGGTGAGCAGGAGTGCACCTGAGCAATCAAGAATTAGGCGACCCGCCCCTTAATTGCTACTTTTAACACTTTCACCAGGTTGCTTTGGCTGTGGGCGGAAAACGCCTTTGAGCCCCTAACTGAAGTTGGCAGCTTTATGAGCTGTGTTATTTGGGAAAAGCGCCCGACTTAAGGCAAAAACAAAACAAAACAAAACAAAACAAAAAAACCTTGTTTTCTTCGACGGTTAAAAAAAAATTAAACATCCAGTCTGGTGCTGGAAGACAGCACCAGATGGAGTAGAACAAGCAGCACTGCGGGCGCGCGGGGGGGGGGGTTTGAGCTGCTGGGGTCCCCTCCCCCGCCCATCCCCGCAGCGCCGCGGGCCGCCCAGACCTCCGCAGTCCTGCAGGTGCCAGCGCAGCAGCTGGGGCGCGAGCCGAGCCGGGCCGGGCGGCGGCTGCCGGTTCCGCGCGCCCGTCCGCCCCACCCCCAGCGGCTGCTCCCCGCACGGGCTCGCCCCCGGCCCGACTCGGGCTGGCTCGCCTCGCCTCGCGGGGGATGCGGGCTAACGGGCGCCCGCTCGCCCCGGGGGCTCCGCGCTCCCCTCCCTGCCCTCCCCCACCCTCAGCGCATGGCGGCCGGGGCGGACAAAGGCGCTTCCTGGCGCCCGCGCTCGGCGGCGGCCGTTGGCGGTTTGAAACCGGGCCCCCGGGGACTGCCCTTTCGAGCCGCTCGCAGCTACGGCGTCGCGCGCTCGCTCGCTCGCTCTCCCCGACGGACCACCACCAACCCCGCCGCCCCTGGGGCTAAGCCCTGCAGCGGGACCCACCCCACCCCATCCCCCGACTCAAGAGGAAACCCGGGAGAACCCGAGCGGGGGGACACCTGCGACATAACCGTCGCGGGGGCCTCCCGGCCTCTTCTGCGCCATCCTCCTTCCCCCGGCTCGTCGGGGGTGTCATGGCGGGGAGGGTGTCCCCCTCTCCAGTCGATCGGCTTCAGCATTCCCCCACCCCCCACCCGGCAGCTCGGCTACGCACTCACCATGCTGCAAGGGCTACTGGTTTCCCAGACGCGAACACACAACCGCTCTGCTCTCCCGCTCCTCTCGGACTAGTTCTCCTCCCCGGTCCCCCGCGCCTCATAAACACCTCCCTCCGCCAGATCCCTCCGCCTCACGCCAGATAACGGAACACAGCGAACGAGTCCCGGCCGGCCCCCCCCTCCCTTTCCCCCTCCACCTCCCGGGCGTCTCCGGGAGACCCCCTTTCTCCACAGTCGCTCGGCAGACGGGGACACGGGGATAAAGGGGAGCAGAGGGCGGATGACGTAAGGAGGGTCCGTTCTCAAGGCCGGCGGAGTCGAGCCCGGGGAGGCGCTACTTTGCGGCGCGGAGGAACACCGCGGCGGCGACGGGCGCGGCGGCAGTCGTTGAGCTCGCTGCTGATTGGCTGGTTTGTACCTGCAATGCGTCACTCGCTCTCGCTGATCGGAACGCGGTGCTGCTTCTGCCGTTGCTGATCCCGGCCGGCGCTGCAGTCCTGGCAACTGCGCCAGGCGGCAGCGTGGCTGGCTGGCTGGCTGCTGGCTGGCCGGCTTTGTGCTTGGCTGCAGGACCTTCCTCCCTCCTCTACCCGGTCCTTCCCGCCCCGTATGGAGGGCTCGACGGAAATAAGCTAAGCCAATGGATAGATAAATCAATAAACCTGGACGGCTCCTCCCCCCCCCCAGTAGACACCCACCCGGCGCCCGTCTAGTCAAGGTTGCTGCATCGTGGAAGCCGCGCATTTTCCGTCCCAAGGTGCAGAGCCCATGCAGCTCAGCGGACTAATCAGAAAGGGGCTTCCGTTAGTGCTTCCCCTTTGCTTCCTGGTCCAGCAATAATTTTATCAGAAAGCCACTCAGACCCACGGTATCTGAGAGCGCGGGTCTCCCCAAGTAGTCCCCTTTGAAATGAGAAGCCCAAAAGACAGCTCCGGAAAGGTGCCGGAAGTTGAAGAGGAAATAAGGGTCTAACACTCAAAATACTGTGGCCGGAGAAGATTGATGGCACAACGACGACCCAGAAAGAATTCCGAAGATGGCGAAGCCAGAAAGACCTTCCCAGTAAACACACACACACACACACTCGAAACCTAGAGGACTGCATTTGTATTATTATTATTATTGTTATTATTATTATCTATTATTTTTTTTTTTTTAAGGAAAGCCAAGATGAAACCTCACCTACTGAAAAGAAGCAGCCTGCCTTCACAATAATTTCCTCTTCAGCAAAAACATCTTCGGTGCTCACAGCTATCTGCACTCGCTGAATTTAACCTCCTTTCCCCAAATTAAACGCTCCCTCTCTCCTTTAAATATATTTTTTAACTGAAAGCAGAGTTCGGCCCTCTTTGAATCATGCAAACCAGACGTTAAGTGGCCTTCAAATGAGCTTTAACAAATCTGAGACCCTTTTCAAACCAACGCCCCCTCAATTAAAGAAAAAACAACAACTCAGATTTCTGTTTCTATTGTCCTTGCTAATGATGTTGGGAGGAAGGAGAGCTAATTAACCTTATCCTAAATGAAATAAAGATCATTAACTGAGAATATTACTTTAAAATGGCCACCCTTAGTCTGAGGCCACCATTCCAGACTGCATTCTGGTAACTTCTAAGCTTTTCCAAGGTACACCCAGGAATTTGTCCCTGATTCCTTCTCAGATCTGATTCAGATAGAAGACCTACTAAAATTTTTTCTCTTTCAGCTGACTCACTAAAAATATTCTCTCTTTACACAGCACCCCATCAGCATGCAGTGATTTTACATCTGAAATTTTTAGTGGTGGGAAATTGAATGACAAAATGAATAATCACATCCTCTAGGGAACGGATTTTAAGAGGATGGGTGCATAATGTATAATAAGTCTATTATACAGAAGTGTACAGAGAGGTGGGGAGTGCCCAGACGCTTGTTAGCAAGTATATAGGAATCGGTTTTTAAAAAATAAAGAAGCCAGGTGCTGGTGGTGGTAGTGCATGCCTTTAATCCCAGCACTTAGGAGGTAGAAGCAGGTGGATCTCTGTGAGTTTCAGGCCAGCCTGGTCTACAAAGTGAGTTCCAGGACAGCCAGGGTGGTTATATAGAGAAACCCCCATCAGAATTTTAAAAAATAATAAATTTTTTAAAAGATACAGGAAAAGTTCTTAGGTTAGATAGATTTTGGTAGTCTCTCTTGCACAACCTTCCTTGCCCACCTCTCAAGAAGAGAAAGAAAAGTCAAGGGTTACATTTAAAGCCATTGCGGTTTATGTGTACTTGAGACAGCTCCAAGTCAATTTATTTATAGAGCACTTGTCTCCCGAAACATGACATACAGCACTGCCTAACTCTGGCAGTGGTCAGCTGAGAAGCAAAGTCAGCAATGACCACCCTGTCAGAGCCTTGGCCATCTCTTTTCTCTGTCTGGTTTCAATGGTAAGATCTTAGAGTTCTTTATGGTTGCCATCTTGGGAAAAATAAGAATGTACTTCCTCTCTCCTCTGACTCTTCCTCATTTGTAGAATTGAGATAACACAAGTCTTATCTTCAGACAACTTCCTTGCCATGGCTTCTCTATTCTAGCCAGTTTTTGTAATGAATAGGAGCAGAAGGACAATCATACTGCCATTCTTGAATATAGATATGGCCTATGGGTTCTTCAAAAAATAGAAAATTTTAAGTCCTAAATTTTCCAGGGCCTTGGTCATATGTAATGCAACTTCTCTTCTATGCATCTAGACTGTATGCAACCTTGAAGGAATTAGGAAGATGGGGCAGAGATCACTTTCTTCTGTAGTCCAGAGACTAGGAGCCCTTTAATGAGGCAAAGCAGGGTTGACATGATATATTTGTTAGCTTTCCATCAGTATGACTAAATACCTCTCAAAAGGAAGAAGAAGCCACAACTCCCGCTTCTGGGGCTTCACAGACACTTGGCTTTGTTGTTCCTGGGCCTCTGGTTCCTGGGAGAATATCCTGGAAGCAGCAGGAGCCAGAGCAAAGCTACTTTTGGCAGCTAAGAAGCAAAGAGAACTTGCTTTTATGACCAAGCCACTCCCCCAAACCCATTAATCCATGAATGAATTAATATATTCATGAGGTCAGAGCCCTCGTGGTCCAATCACTGCCAAAAGGTCCCAACTCTGAGCAATGTTGCCTGGATAACAAGGCTCCCATACATGAGTTGTTATAGCATATTCATGGTCCCATTCAGAGCTGGAGAGATAGCTCAGCTCAGCAGTTAAGAGTGTTAGCTGCTCTTTCAGAGGACCAGAATTCAGTTCCCAGCACCCACACTGGATAGCTCACAGCAGCCTGCAACTCCAACTCCAGAGAATCCAATGCCCTCTTCTGACCTCTGCAGGCAATAGTATGCGTGGCGCACACACACACGAAAACATCACTTTATACACTAACCTACAAATTAGCTCAAACAAAACAAGTTTGCTAGACATGGTTATGTACACTTTTATTTTTTTATTTTATTTTTTTATTTTTTTTGAGATGAAGTCTCACTACATAGCTCTTCTGTCCTGGCACTCACCCTGTAGACCAGGCTGGCCTCAGACTCACAAAGAAGATCTACCTGCCTCTGCCTCCTAAGTCCTGGAAGTGCAGGGTGTGTTTTCTTTCGTCATTGCATGATATTGTTTATGCTATGTTTAAATTGGAGTTTTAATTGTTTTTGTCTCTGGACTTATTTAGAGAATATATTAGCATCATGAAATTAAGAATCAGAGCAGCTAATCACCAGATAATTAAGGTTAAACAAACTGTGCTTTTATTCTCAGCATGGTTGTGCAGAAGAGAACTCATTTTGTTATGTCAGTGGCAGCACAGAAGACTGAATAGAGATGTGAATTTCTGCAAAAGCACATCAAATGTTTGCCCTCATTTTCTTTTTATTGGCTTGGTTTTTGAACACTTTAAGATCAACAGCTAAAACTGGGGGCGTTGGTCCTCAATACTTGGAGGTCTGTTGCTGTAGGTTTCCTGTCCCGCCAGGTCCTACAGCTCTGTTCAGCCCCAAGTAAACACACAGAGGCTGTATTAACTATAAAACTGTTGGCCGATGGCTAGGACTTCTTATTGGCTAGTTCTGTCTTAATTATTAACCCATTTCTATTAGTCTATGCATTTTCATGTGATCTTGGCTTACTGGAGAAGGGTCTGGATCTGTTCTTTGTTGACTACATGGCAATTCATCTCAGTCTCTCTCTGCCTACCTTTCCCAGAATTCTCCTTGTCTCCTAGTCCTGCCTATCTCCCTGCCTCTGTTGGCCAAACAGTGTTTTATTCATCAACCAATAAGAGAAACACATATACAAAAGGTATGTAGTGAGTCTGAATCCAGCCAGGAACCATTTCCAAAAGAAAATGTAGATTACGATTCCCATTCGCAAACAAGCAGTAAATGCTCTTCTATAGAGAGATCCCTTGAATTGTTTTCTTAAATAAAACATGACTTAACCTAGCCTCTGGGTTAAGTAGCCAGTAAATTGGTATTGGAAGGTTCTGTTCTCCTGGTGTCCATGTAACGGATCCAGTGTAATACCTAGCTTTTGACATGATCAGAAGGAAGGTTATCTGAAACATCTTGGAAGGAAGAGAATTACTTTCCACGGAAGAATGCAATGATAAACTTGAATTCCTTGGGGGGGTTTAAGAAAAGAGGAGGAGTCTGGGGTTTGAAGGGAAGACTTAAACGCATGCCAGATGGTCTCCAGGCCTCCCCCTTAAGATGTTAGCTTGACTTGATGTCTTATACTAGTCTAGGCTGACTCATCCCTGAGCCAAAACCCATTCAAGAGTAGATACTTTATGTGTATTTTCCTACAGGATTATTGAAGCAGCTTAAAACCCTGATGGCAATAAACTTCAAAAGTCGAGCTATGGCTCAATTTAATCTGGATACCGAGGCCTTTTATTGGAGACTACTTTAAAGGTCTTTGAACTAGCAGGGGCAGGGATGGCAGAAGCTAGCAATTCCAGCTCTCCAGAAGGCTGAGAGAAGGTAATGACCTGAAGGTTGCGGCCAGGCTGGTCTACATAGTCAGTTCTAGGTCAGCCAGGGCTGTATAAGGAGATCCTTTAGAGGAAGAGAAAAAAAAAAAAAAAAAAAAGAAAACTAATTAAAAAAATTGAAATAAGCTTTAAAATTTGAAGGTTGTAACATCATAGACTGGACAGGGTATTGCCATTATCAGTAGGAACTCGCTTCTTCTGAAACTAACATTTAGTAATGACTCTCAGCCACTAGAACTTTGTACCTTATACTCTAGAGTCCATGACACAATAAAATAGCAACACAAAAGGAACTTTCCCAGAGAGAGGCAGAACTTCTTCAGACATCAACTTTTCTAGCCGTGCAGACAACAGCTTTAAAATATCAAAGTATACTGACTGGCCTTGAGGGGATTGAGAAACAGCCTTCCCAGGACCTTCCTAGCCCTAGCACTCAGAAACACCCCACCCAGGCACCAATTCCCTTTGTAGCATTTGTACTGAGCGCACAGCTCTCCTGCAGGCTGCCTCTCTCTCCTCAAGGGTCTGCTCTAGGTAATTTTCTAAATTGAAAATGCAAAGTTCTCCCCTCCACCTCCGCCTTAGAGGGCAGCATGTTGGTAGTTGAGCAGTGTGCAATGATCCAATGCCCTGTCAGTATGTTACTATGCAACCATGGTGGAGGTCAGTTATGATTCCCCGCAGTGACCACAGCACCTCTCAAACCTCTCACCACAGTCTGTTTTTAAAGGGAACCAGAAGTATCATTCCAGTGATAAACTGCCACACAGACAGACATCCTTCTATGATTCACTGGAGTACTGGTCCTAAGAGGTTATGCTTTCGGTCTCCGTGTTTACTAAAGAGAGCGAAGACAGATCAGAGAACAAATCCAACATTGCGTATCACGGATGCCAGGCACAACAGAATAACCTTCCAATATCAATGTACAGGCTCTATAACCCACAGGGCAAAACCATGTTTTATTCAAGGAAACAACCAATCAAGGAATCTCTCAATAGAAAGCCATTTACAGCTCATTTGGAAATTGGATTCATAATCTTTAATAAAGGCTGTTTATGCCCATGATGAAGGGGTTCCGAATAAATAGAACTGAAAGCAATGATAAATTAACCTTTCAGCCTGTGTGTGTTTATTATTAATTTGAATGATTATTCAAACCCACTGAAGACAAATTTGTTTTACCAGTTTCCTAAATTCAATCCAATGAGCCCCAGGTTTGTACACAAAACCAATTCATCTTGTCAAGTGACAGCAAGAAAAATTAATATTGTGCTGACAGGTTCTTCTTATCCAAGGGTACTTTACCAAGTATAAGTAATAATACACGCTGTTTCCACCCAGAAATCTATTATTTAGATGTAAATTATAAACACATGCTCAGATACTCTTCAAATGACAATAAAAGAAAAAGCTGACCCCAGGGGGAATATGCCATACCCAACCAACATGCAAAAAAAAAAAAAAAGGCCTAAGGCCTTAGTTAGGAAATAAAGAGCTGTGCTAGAATCTCTAGAATCTCATAGAGAAAGCAGGATGACAAAGCTCTCCATGTAAACAATCATGGCTCATCCACATCAGGGAGTTGGTGGCTGGAAGCGGGTAGAGGTCGTCTGATCTCTACTTGGCACTGTCAGCTGCAAACCAACCAGGACACAGCTTAACCAAGTCCCCAGAGCAACAGGGTTCCACCGCAGCAGGGCCTCAGCCGGTTCGAACCTCTCTGCTCCAGTGTCTGGGGTGGCAGCTTCCCCAGGAAATCCAAAATACCTTCCTCTTGAGAACCCATTTTCCCCAGCGTTGGGGCTGGGAGACCCCCCTTCCCCCGAGACACCCATCGCTATTATGTCCTCCTAACGAAATGATTTTGAAGGTGTTTTTCTTCCCCAGAATCCGTGCTGTTTGGAAGGCTATCTGAGGCCACATGGGACACACTCGAGACAGGTTTTATATATGCCAGGCACTGTGCTTCATTCCACTCTGCCTTGTTTTCGGTTGAGCAGACTGAGGGGAAGGGAAGGGAATGGCAGGGGTGGGGGTAGGGTGTGGGGGGTGATTCCTCAGGGGGAATGTAGGAGGAAAGGTAAACAGTACTTGTGAACTGCCAAGAACTGCCCAGGACCAAGAAAGGAACACTCGCTCTGTCTCAGTCACGGGGCAAATATTTACCAAGCTAGGATTCTGTGCACAGCACTGTAGGCAGCTGGCTTTCCAGGACCGGGAGTTAGGATTAGTGAGGGTTCCCCTCTCCACCTAGTGGAGCCAGTGTAGGGAAGGAGAAAAGGGCATCACAGGCAAGCAGCCTGAGCTGCTGTGGATCCCTTGGCAACCCATAAATAGCTGTTGTCTTTGAGCTACGTCTCTGAGGTTAGGTTTCCTCATCTGCAGCGAAGGTTAATAAATGTTTATCTTGGAGAGTTACTTGGAGAATGAGAGTTAGCGCAAGTGGCTTGGCACCAAGTCACCCTCCACCACCCTGACCTCACCGTCGCAGACCTTATACAGAAGGGGACATTTGTCCTCTATGCAGTCCTCTCTTTTCTCCAGGTAGTCCTGTTTCCACGTCAGCGTCAGCACCGTGAGGCCGGAGAGAGGAGGAGATATAACTTGCCGATTTGCCTGCTCTGCATTTCCCTGGGGGGACCAGCGGCATCCTCCTCCCTCTCCAGCTCCTGAACCATTTTGAAGTAGAAGAGAAAGAAGCCTGGCTCTTTGGCTAGCTTTCCCTCTCCTCTGCTGTGTTCTCCGCCGCATTCTGGCTTGTAGCCAGTGTTTCTTATACCTCCACGCCCCTCAGCCGTATGGAGGAGAAGAAATCAAGGCTGCAAGGACAGAATGCTCCTGTAGCCTCCCAGTCCTTTCAGACCTTAGCCTGCTTGTGAGGAAGGGGACAGGCCTCCAGCCCCGAGTTCCAGTCCCTCCTGAGCATGTCCCCTCCCCAGCATTAAACCAAAGCAGTGCTGTGGAATTTACGCATTTCACAGACGCTTTACAGAACTGAGCTAGCCTGGTCCTTCTAATGTGGACACAGCTACATCCTATTAGCCCTCGTTTACAAATGTGGAAACCGAGGTTCTGGGTGGTTAAGGAGGCTCCTCCAAGTCACAGCTGGAAGACACTTAGGCTGAGATAAAGGGCCCCAGGCTGTGGACTCCAGCTCCCCACCCCCCACCCCTTGCTTCAGCAGGAGTCCTCTTTAGCAGGTGGCAGGGAGCAAGCTGACTCAGGACTTTCCATTCATTTAGACTCTGTTTTCTGCATTCACATTGCTTCAGCCTAAAGAACAAATACGCATTTCTCCCTTTGCAGACGTCTTCATGAGACTGGTTGCCTGCAAACCCAAAGAGCCACAGCATTGCAGTGACAGATTAACAGCGTGGCTAAGGAGTGAGTTTAAAAGAGAATCAGAAATGATCTAAATCAAGGATCCTGAAGCCAGGGTTCAAGAAAGAGAACTCTGGGGAGACTGTCAAGCCCTGAATTGTATGCATATCTTCCTAGGGCAAGGGTCCAGAATGTCCCCTAGATTCTCAAAGAGGTTTTAGACCCCAAAGGGTTAAGAACTGGACATGGTCTGGCCAAACCCAGACCTCTTACTGCCAGGCTAGCTCCTAGCTGTCCTGTGAGGCAGCACAGTTTGTGGTAAAGACAACCCAGGGCTAAAGGCCAGAAGCAGAATCTGAGCTCTGGATCTGGCACACATTTTTACAGACTCATGAATTATTAAAATGGCTAATTAAGTCAACCCTCACCAGAGAATATCTGTTGTTCCCCCTCGGCTTGAGCTCACAGCTGAGATGACACTTCATTCCTCTGTCTTGCACTTGGCTCCTCCTCTGAAAGTCTGAGGAGACCAGGGTGCAGACTGCTCTGTATATACCGGCCTGCTGTGCCTTGGTGTATGCATCCGAGAAGTTCCTGCCTGCCTTCTTCTCTTGCCTGCCCACCATGACTCAGGCAGTCCTCCAGGGAGCCTATTGTTACACTAAGCCCACACCATTTATTCTGTTGGGCCTGTTCCTCGCTGGTCCATGTCAGCCACGAGTGTCCCTGCATCTTCCTCTCTTGCCACAAGTCTCGCTCCCCACAGGATGCTGTGAAGGAGTGGTCTGGAACCAAAAAAAAAAAAAAAAATATTCTGTGGGCATTAAGTCAGCCTATGCTGAAGGCCACGTGGCCTTCGCCTTGTTGTCCTGAGGGTCTTTGTGCCCAGCTCTACACTTGGAAGCAGTCCATCAGGACTTTTGCTTTTCCTCCCACTCTCTTTCTGCATCCATACCCCACTTCCTAGTTCTACTGCACAGGGGAAACCTCGTTGTGTGTGCCAAGCTAGATCTATTTAAAAACTGAATTAAACAGGAAGCCTTCTTTCCCCCACTCCCTACCCCTAGTCTTTGAAATTGATCACTGTCCAAGAAGTTCTGTTGCAAAAGTGATGACGTAGAGCCCAAGTCTAAAACGAGAACTCAGTCACCTCATTCCCAGAGTCCCCCTGCCCCAGCCCATAGCCCACAGACAACTCTGTACTTGGGCAAGGCATAGCCTGGTCACCAGCCAAATGTGCAGTGACACTGTCACCCCGGAACAGAGATTGCTGCCCACTTGTCCTAATCTTTGATGCTACAGGAGCATATCCAATCTGAACCATCCCTATGCTGTGCCCAGATTCCTGCCAGGATAGCAGCAACAGACCACATTCGTCCTCCACTGTTACACCCCAGTCACCACCTGCGGTCGTTTGAAAGAAAATGGCTGCCAGAGGGAGTGACACCATTAGGAGGTGTGGCCTTGTTGAAATAGGTGTGATCTTGTTGGAGGAAGTGTGTCACTATGGGGACGGGCTTGAGGTCTCTTAAGCTCAGTTAGAGTGAAAGTCAGTTGACTTCCTGCTGCTTTCTGGTCAAAATTTAGCCAATATCTGTCTGCACAATGCCATGCTCCCTGTCATGAACCTCTGAAACTGTAAGCCATCACCTCAATTAAATGTCTTCTTTGTAACAGTCGTTGTGGTCATGGTGTCTCTTCACAGCAATTAAAAACAAAACAAAACAAAACAAACCCTAACTAAGACCCCACCTCAAGTAGAAAGTGGCAGCAACCATACACAGGAGGCAAGGAGGCCTGACATGGCCCAGGAGTCAGGGGATAGGGAGTAGACAGTTGGAGTTTATCCTGGAGAACTGAGAATATGGGACCACAAGAAAATCAAGGTTCCATTGTCCCATTAGACTTCATTTACAGGACACAAATACAAAAACAATAACAAGAGCTTCCTGATGGCAGCACTTATAATCACAGGCTTAGGAGACTAAGGCAGGAATAGCAGAAGTTCAATGTCATGCTCATAGTGACTCTGTGGCCAAGCTCAGCACATGAGACATGAGACTATCTCAAAGCAACAACAACAACAACAGAGAATGTTAGGTTGTGGGCGGGGATGGGGAGTGGGGGTGGGGGTGTGTGCTTCGTGACCACTGCCGACCCTGAAGATACCCTGCCTCCCAAATTTTTGGCATAACTCTGACCTGCAAAAATTTTGAAGAATTTGAAGAATCAGAAAGTAATTTCGTGGTTATGGCCACCACCCCTTACCACATCCACAGTCTTGCACAAATACAGGATTCACGGCTTAGAAATGATGTGTTGGTGCTATGACCACCAACACAAGTCATCATGGTCAAACTAAATAAAGCAAGCTTTTTTAAAAAAATTTGTGTACGAAGGCTGTCTCTCTCCAAAGGTGGGGCTTAAGACAATAGCATTGGACATGGGTACGATAAGGGTTTTTACTGCTCAGGAGTAGGGGGTTTCCGAATGGGTGATTTGGCAGGCAAATAGGTGGAGTTCCAGAAGCAGAACATAAGCATAACAAGTTGGCCGTAACAACCTTCTGAAACAAAGGTATGGTTGCAAGCAGTCATAACAAGGTGGTCATAACAACTTTTTGAAATGAAGGCATAGTTGTTATTTCCTGGAATAGATAGTACGTACAGAACCATTTGTAGTTAAGGTTACATGTGGGGCACAGCCCGATCCTTGGGAAACAGAGATTTAATCATAAACAGGAATGAACCTAGTTTGTCTTTACTGTAAGATGGTTTTCAAGCCTAAGATGGAGACGGAGTGGTTTACCAGAGGTTTGGAAGTATATCTGTAGGCAGATTAATAAAACCTTTCACTAAGCTACTTCTTGGACATAAT
The DNA here is from genome assembly GCA_030556225.1 of Cricetiscus sungorus. NCBI lineage: Eukaryota > Metazoa > Chordata > Mammalia > Rodentia > Cricetidae > Cricetiscus > Cricetiscus sungorus. Next base: position 35,370,389 of record JANBXA010000600.1, read on the forward strand.
CAGACATAGCACCAGAAAATAGAAAATTCTGAATTATTGTTGTTGTTCTTTTAAAGCTATAACTTGCCTCCCCATTCCACTGAAATTATTTCCCTTTTTATTTGCCATTAAAAAATCACAAAAAATAAAAAAAAATAATAACTTTTAAAAAAATCACTTTTGTCAGAACAGCCAAGGTTAAAACAAATTTTGTTCCATCCTATCAGGCCTCTTGAAGAAGGGACTGCAGCCTCACACTTTGGATCTAAACCTGGTGTTAACCACTGGGAGCTGTGTACTATTTTTCTCTCCCTCACATTTTTAATTCATGACTGTAGCTGAATATTTATCCTAAAAAAACTTTTAAGAGGTTGATTGATCTGAGGGGCACTGGCCTGGATCAGATCCCATAATGGATAACACTGTTTTTGTTTTAACATGAGCAGAACAGTCCTGTCCCTCAATATGAAGTCTTGCTAGAATGAAACCACTTTTCAGGCTGGGTTTCTGAGCTTGCCTGGGCAGAGCCCGCAGCCTGTTTGTACCGCTAACACCCAATAAAGAGAACTGGGGGGAGGGGGATTGACCCTGGATTTGTCTTTTAAAACATCATCCACATTTGGGGCAGCAAATTGGCTCAGAGGTAAGGAGTTTACCAACAAGCTTGACACCCTGAGTTCAATTCCTTTTTTCTCTAAAAGAACAGGAATTGTAGGTTATTTCTCTAAACAGATAAAGAATTGTTATGGCCTGAACCTCCCAGAGCCAACGTTTGTTTCCCTTCTCCTATCATGGAAGGCAGAAATGGATCTTGCCTGGGAGGGCATCTTCCTTCAGTCCCTCCGCTAATAAGATCAAGGTTATTCCTGAAATTACATTAAATCATTGAGTCCCCATCATTTTAGAAGTTTTAACCTCTCATTGGCCTTTCTTGAAGAAGCAGAAATTCTCTCTCTCTCTCTCTCTCTCTCTCTCTCTCTCTCTCTCTCTCTCTCTCTCTCTTCTTTCTAATAGACATGAAGCAAAATCATAAAGGAAGAGTGGAGTAGAAATGGTAGAAAAACTTGGTGTTAGGGTGCATGGACCAGTTGTGTAGTCTTAGGTCTTTTGGAGCCTCAGTTTCTTTCTCTTCTGTCTGTCTGTCTGTCTGTCTGTCTGTCTGTCTGTCTGTCTGCCTGCCTGCCTGCCTGCCTGCTTTCCTTCCTTCCTTCATTTGTTTTTCAAGATAGGGTTTCTCTGTGTAGCTCTAGCTGTCTTAGAACTCACTCTGAAGGCCAGGCTGGCTTCGAACTCACAGAGAACCCTCTGCCTCTGTCTCCTGAGTGCTGTGACTAAAGGCGTGCACCACCACCCAGCAAAGCCACAGTTTCTTTGTGTTGGAAAGAATCCCTGCAAAATTCCTTTTAGGCACCTCAGAGGGCTTCAGGCTCTGTGGAGAGACAGAAATTCTGTTTTTCTTTCTATTTTTCTTTTTTTTTATCATAGGAACTTCTCTCTCTCTCTCTCTCTCTCTCTCTCTCTCTCTCTCTCTCTCTCTCTCTCTCTCTCTCTCTCTCTCTCCTCTAATTCTTTTTGGGTAGTCTAGAACAAGATGAGCTTACATCATAAGTTTGGGTGGTTTCCTTCTAAGCCACAGGACTCATTTCTGGAAATTTCTACCTTTAGGCTTCAGCTCTGCACTGTGTTAGGTCTCTGTGAAACGAGATTTTTTAGAGAGGGTGGTGACTGAGCAAGGCCAGGGCAAAGGTGGCTGAATAGGCATCTGTGCTCACTTCCCAGGTTATCACATGGCTCCCTTCCCATCCCCTCACGTTCAGAACTCTTTCCGGGAACTAAGGAAACAAAATGCCAATCAACCCATCAATCGTGATGTTTCAAGTGAGAATTAAGTGTATAAAATTGCACCCCCATGTTTATACAGACCTTAGTTCTCAAAATCAGAATAAGAAAGCCATATTACCTGGATTTACCTGTTTGTGGGGTTTGGGGGGCTATGTGTGTGTGACTCGTGGGTGTGGGAGTCTGAGAACAACTTCCATGAGTCAGTTCTCTCCTCTGTGATCTGAGCTCACGTTCAGGTCATATAAGCTAGGCTGTCTCGCCTGCCTATTTATTATTACTATTATTAATTATTATTACTCCTGTTTTGAGACAGTGTCTGTGTAGCCCTACCTGTCCTGGAACTCACTATGGAGACCAGACTGGCCTCTAACTTGTGAGTGAACCCTCTTGCCTCTGCCTTGCAATAGGTGTGTATCACAGCGCCTAGCTAGTACGTGGATTTAAAAACAATGGTTTCACTAGAAAAGGTCATCTCGGAAAACTGTGAAGATAAATATCACAAACTTTGCCGTCTTCACAGCAGGTCGGCACCTGGAACCTCCTCTGTTCACTAGCTATGCAAGCCTGTTGGTGTCTCTAACTTCAATATCTCAAAGGTGAAATGAATAAATAAGACCTACCCCCCATGGGGCAGGGCAAGGAGTAACTGAAATGAATTATGGAAAGGACTTGGCATCCTGTCTGCCACATAGTAAATGCTCAGTCATTATTAATAGTGATGTGGTATTAATAATACACGAGAAAAGTGACCCTTTATCCCAGCAAAGCAACTGTTGTCCCAGGCTGAATTTCCACCTGAGTGAAGGTAAAATGGGGAAGAGCTCTTACTTTCAGTATTGTGTATGGATGATACACTTCTTTGAAACATCTCAAATGATATTTTTTAAAAACTGATATCTGCAGAAAGAGAGAAAAGGGACAGAGAAGAAAGAATGTAAACAATTTGAAGAAGTAAGACTTTCTCAGAGAATGATTTAGGCTCATTATTGATGCCATGGGTTACTCAGGACTCCTCAGTTGGGATTGATGCTGTGCTCTTGCCAATGAGGATTGTCATAGGGAGTGATTGACAAGGACAGGCAATGAGGATTGTCATAGGTCTGAAAAAGCTCATTGGACTGGAAGTATTTATTCTTCTCCTGTCCCCACTACTGCTTCTATCCCTGGAGAGGACCAGGGCAGATGACAGTCAGTGACTCATCCTGAATGGAGACAATGCCCTTGGTGAAACAACAGTCCTTGTTTTTACTTTCGGCATTCACATTTCTTGCAGCTTTGTGTGTGTGTGTGTGTGTGTGTGTGTGTGTGTGTGTGTATGTGTGTGTGTGTGTGTGTGTATTCTCTTAGGCAGCCCTCATGGCCCAGGGGAAAGTATGTTCAAGTTCAGATCACCTTGGCTCCTGAAGATGAACCATGGGTTGTCAACCAGAGCCAGAGGGAGATTCCTAACAGGTTTGCTTATGTTTTTCATTCAACAGCAGAACCAGTCTGGCCCCACTGAAGCAGGAGCAGAGAATGCAAAATTGCTTTATCAGACTGGCCAGGAGCTGAATGACAAAATGCTCCAGACCGAGATGAGGTCTGAGCAACTCTAGTAGCTACTGGGTGACAGGATCCAGAAGATGGATGTGACATTAACAGACACAGGAAGATGTTGCCCATGCAAAAGTGGCAATAGCAGGAAGTCAAACCTGTATGGCCTGTCAGGAACAGTGAAAGGCCATTTGAAGAGGGAGGAAGGAGGGAGTGGGGAAGGGAGGGAGGGGAGGGGAGAGAGAGAGAGAGAGAGAGAGAGAGAGAGAGAGAGAGAGAGAGAGAGAGAGAGAGAGCCTGACCTAGCTGGCCAGAGGGAACACCCAGCAGACAGGAAACAGGAATGCATATCTGTGAAACCTCCATTAATAGTTTCCTTGCACTTAGAGCAGAGATTTCAATTACCCTAATAGAGAGCAAGGCAATCTCAGTAGGAAGAAAGGAATTCAGGCTAACCTCCTGGTGTTTCCTACCATAATTTACAAGGGAAACAGTGCAAGCCCAGATGAGAATTAACCTAAAAATAGGTAGAACCAAGTTTTGTTTTAAAATGAGCCTTAAAGGTAATGATTCCCAAACTTGTACATTCAAATCATTTAGGGGGTATTTTTAAAACTTTCAAAGTCCAGCCTACAGATCAGACCAAGTGTGTCACAGTCTGTAGAAGAGATTCATGGACATGAGAATTTTTCAAAGCCTTCCATTCATTGCAATGTGCAACACATTTGGAAATCACTGTCAGTGGTCAACACACACTGGAGAGACAACTTAGAAATTGGCAGGTTGGTTTTTACTCTAAAGAATAATGAATACACTCATTAAGAAATTGTAAGAGGTAGCTGAAGGATGCTTCGGTGAATGAAGTACTTGCCTTGTAAACATGGGGATAGATATTCATGGCAGCCACCTATAACCCTAGCACTTGGGAGGCAGGGACAAAGAATGCCCAGGCAAGCTGGCTAGCTAGACTAACTGGGGTATGTGACCTTCAGTGGGAGATCCTGGCTCAATAAGTAAAGTGAAGAGGGATCCAGGAAGACACCCCAAACCACTTTTTGGGCCTGCATCTGCAAATACACATACATGAGGGCACACACACATGGGAAAACACATCCATACATGTATGCATACTACACACACACACACACACACACACACACACACACACACACACACACACGAAAAGACAAGAAGAAATGCAACATCATACTTGTCCAATAATGTTTTATACCTGTAGCATCAGTACTCAGGATGCTAAAATAGCAAGATCAGGATTTTGAGACCAGAGTTGACTACATAGAAGAGTCAGAGAATAGGTAATGGATACAAGAAGAAAGGGAGAGGGAAAAGAGGAAGGAGAAGAAGAAGAAGGAGAAGAAGAAGAAGAAGAAGAAGAAGAAGAAGAAGAAGAAGAAGAAGAAGAAGAAGAAGAAGAAGAAGAAGAAGAAGTTGGAAAGATGACTCAGCAGTTAAGAGCACTGGCTGCTCTTCCAGAGGACCTGGGTTCCATTCCCAGCACCCACATGGTAGCTAGATATAGATATATATATTGCTTCATAGATTGCTCATATCCATGACCTAATTTTAACTTGCATCTTTGTGCAGGCAGAGAAAATATTATTTTGCTCTCCTACTTCCACAGATGGTAAGACAGACAGTTTCATGACTGGCTCAGCATTGCAGAGAAGCCAGTGACAGGAACCAGAGCAGAATGCAGTGCTTTAGAAATCCCAGTTTGCATGTTCTTCCTCCATACTGCATAGCCTGCCTGCCCTCCCCCAAAGAGCTCTGTGATGGGGAGGATTGCCAACAACAGCCAAACAACATAATATGACACCTGCAAGCAGACCAGAAAAGTTCTGTTGTTAGGGAGGGGAAAAAAAAACTAGAACGAATGCCAACAGTCACTCAAGGTGGGAGCCAAGGACTGGTTGTCCCCTGCCCTTGAGGGTTCAGCATGAATATTGGATGACCTTGACACAAAATTTGCCTTGAAATTCCACTGGGGTGATGGACAGAGACAAGACCCTTAAAGTTACACAAAGGGATTGCTAAGTGAAAAGAAATGGGAGTCTCTTAGAGTTTTTGTGCTTTTTTTTTTTTTTTTTTTAAATAGTCTGAAATCTCTCTTAAGGAGGTTGTTTGTGAGGGTGACAGAGTGGGTCTGTTGTCCTGGGTTCTACTTATCTGCCATCAAAATTCCATGAAATGGCTGAACCACAGTAGGCTAAAAGAACAAGTTATAGGCCCTGAGACAGGAGAGCAGCCCAGTGCAAGCAAAGACCAAAGCTAGGAATTTACCAATTGTTGGGAACTTAGGAGGGACCACAGCACAGGTAAGCAAACATGCGTATGAAGTGTCAGAGCAAAACTTCTTTCTCTGCATGCTAACCAAAGTTAATCTTAAAAGGAAAAAGAAGCTGGGTGTGATGGCACATACTTTTAACACTTCAGAGGCAGAGGCAGCCAGACCTCTGTGAGTTCCAGGCCAGCCGGGTCTACCTACTGAGTTCCAGAGCTATATAGTGAGACCAAATCCAGACATTTACAACTGCAAAATTCACATTCGAGCCACAGGAACTACATCCACCTTCCCCAGCTTCCCAACCACATGAACTGGGTCTACTTACATTCCTTCTCAAATATAGACCCCAAAATGCAACCTTGATCCAACCAGCGATGTTGAAGGAGGGTCAGAGCAAACTGCTGTAAGGAGCTACAGGAAAACCACCTTTGGAGACGGCAGTGAAGCACCTAGATAGGAGGGTCGTTTAAGCTAAGTGAATACCTCAAGAAATGTGCTACTGCTTATACCTGCTAGCAGGACTATATTCAGAAAAAAATGGAAAATAAATGTTGGCAATGAAAATGGAGAAACAGAAACCCTCATGTAATGAAAAGGGTAGTATAACTATAGAGTTGATATAGTAAAGTCATTATATAAGCCAGTTTTGTGTTCCTCAATAAATAAAACATAGACTCCCATATATCCTGACAACTCTACTGATGGGTGTATACCTAAAAGAGATGGAAACAGTTATTTAAACAAAAAAAAATCGCATATACATGTTGATGGCTATGTTATTTACAATAGCTAAAAGGTACAAACAACCTAAACGTCCATCAGTGAACTAATGGACAAACAAGAGTGACAATAGCCATTCAGTGGAACAGTATTTAATCATAAAAAGAAGCAAGTGCTAAACATAGATGAAAACACTACGTTAAGTCAAAGAGATTAGACACACCCAGGCCACCATATTATGTAACTTCATTTTATGAAATTTCCATAATGGGCAGATCTATGGAAACAGAAAGCCAGAGGATGAGATGACAGAATTGAGGATGACAATGTGTCATTAGAGGGGCTAAAGGAATGACTGAGTAGTTCAGAGCACACACTGCTCTTTCAGAGGGCCTGGTTTGGTTCCCAGCATCCATGTCAGGTGGATCACAACCATCTGTAACTCCAGCATCTAGGGATTCAATAGCCTCTTCTGACTTCTGAACGCACCAGCATGCATATGATGCTCACGCATAGAGAGACACTCACACATACACACCAAATGAAATAAATCTTGGTGGATAGACAGTCTCCATATGGAGTCTGAAACAAGATCACAAGTTTAAGGCTAGTTTGGAGTACACTGCAAGAGCCTGTCTCAAAATATAATCAATCAATCAATCAATCAATCAATCAACCAACCAATCAATCAATCCATGTCTGGATCCAGAAAGCAGTGATGGCTATACAACAT